>MU225872.1:1280693-1302033 GCA_018584345.1 Thuja plicata
CTAGTAGTTAGGCTAGTTAGTTTCCATTGGGCTATGTGAATTACTTGAGGATTATTTTCACCTTTGTTCTTTTATGGTCTTAGTGAGTTAAATAAGTAAATAAATATAAATAAAACCTTTAGTTATGGTTTCAAGAATTATTTTAATGTTTATAAAACCAACTATAGTAGTTTGAGTCGTTGCTTCCTGTAAAGCAACTCGTCCAACTATATGGTTGGATTTTAATATTTGGAGTATGGTGCAGGAGCACACCTAGGCTAACCTCCATAGTTGTAATGTTTGGCTTGTACTTGACATTGGCCATGTCAAGTTAGTGTGTTTAGTTAGACCTTAGAAGGTCATTGCATTGTGGACTAGGTGAGTTAGTCATTAGGACTAAGGTCACGAAAATAGTCATTGTTAGTAGCTTTTTAATTTTCTTAGGCTTAGAAGCTTAGTGATGGATTTGAGGTTTGAATGTGTCCTAAACACATAAATGTTGTCATAGAGATGCTTGGAGGCCATTAATGAAGTTGGTTCCTTGAAATACAGAGGTTAGGGGTCCTAAGAATTAGGAAGTTGGCATGATGCCAAAGATGCCAAAAGTTGTTACAATGTTGTCATGACAACATTTGCAATTATTACAAATGTTGCATGCAAATTGGTTACTTAGGATCCCCCTAGAAGATAGGAGTGGGAGATCGACCAACAGGCCCTAGAAACATGGAATATGGCATATAATGTATGGAGAGGCTCAAATCTAGAGTAGATATTTTCATTGTAACAAGTTTTGAATAGTGAATATAGCTCTGCAACTTTGATTTTGTGAAGAACCCGAGATTTTCAGTGTGATAGGGCTATCGTATCGTATTTTCTAGAGTGTTCACTGGTCCTGTCCTAACCAGTTTGTCATTTCATCACTCTCCCATGAAATCTAACCATGGGATCTTCCTAAGGATAGATGGATATTTTAGGGGATTGAGTGGTCTATACATATGTAGAGTTAGGAGTCTTGTGGAGTTGAGTTGCTATTTTTAGTACCAAACCCTAGGTGAGCTGACAGTACCCAGTTAAAGGTTTCAAGGTGAAGAATTGAGAATTTCATGCAGAGAAGGAAAGTACAGTATAGGAGAAGTGTAATACTGGGTGTGATATGACCTAATCTTTCTCTGTTGAGAGATTTGTAACCTCAGCAATCCATTTGGTTGAGCTTGGAGAAAGAAACCAATAAGGTCCTACTAATTAAGCCTATTAGCCCTATTGGTCCTAGATAATAGGAACCCTGTGTATGGAGGGCTTAGGAGTCTATAAATTTCAAAATCCTTTATAAAATCCAAAAGGTTACCTAAATGTGGGATTATATTTTTAGGTTTTTTAGAAATTTTTGGAAAGAATTAGGAAAAGGTCTCTGAAAAAGGCTACAAGGAATTAGGCCTAATTAGGATTCTTGGGGTCTAAATCTTGAACTCGACTAAAAAGAGCTAAGAGATGCTTCAAAATGGATTCAAATATAAAAATATGGAAGGTTTCCAACATGTTTAGTATCCTTGCAATCATAGTGAATGCTAGTGTTGAGTTGACACTTAGATCTTTCTAAGTGTAGGAGAAGAAGTGAAGAATCTGCATGGTGTTAGTCTTTCAAGGTGAAGCAGAAAGTGTTGGGCTCTTGGAGAAGAGCTAGAGAAGGCCTTAGTTAATCATCTAAGCCTTTGAAATATCCTAGTGAAGATTAGGGTTCTATTAGAGACAAGCTAATTGTCTTGGTAGATGCGCAAGCAAGCCTGGGAACACATAAATCATATTGGTATTAGAGATTGATTACGATCATGCTTGTGGTGGATGTTTCAAAAAACTGAATAAGTGGGAGAGAATACACCAGTGGGATTAGTAGAAGATAAAACCATTATGACTAATGCTGAGATAGACAAAAAGGTGGAAGAAAAACAAGAAGATAATAAGTTGCTAAGAGAAAGATTGTCTCAAATGGAGCAACTCTTGGGTGAAGCCCAAGACAAAGATGATAAAGTGAAGGATAAGATAGAATAGAAGGAAGAATAATAAGCAAGGGAAAATGACTAGAATTGGAGGAGGAAGATCCAACACCTGACCCTGTTATTGCTGAAGAACCCTTCTTGAAAGCACTAAAGGCCTTAAGTGGCAAAGCTTTAGAGGGTGTACCACTATTTAGTGGACAAATGGATCTACATTCAGTTGTAGATTAGATTATAGTATAGAAATCCATTTTGAATGTGATGGTATAGAAGAGGCCCAAAAAGTGAATGTGGCCAAATCTAGGTTGAGAGGCTCAGCCCTCACATGGTGGATGTTTGTTCAAACTGAAAGGGAAAAATAAGGAAGGAGACCTATAGTCACATGGAAGGGCATGGTGACCAAGATAAAGAAGACTTACTTTCCTAATGATTATGAGGTTTAGTTGCATATAAGAAGACACAATCTTAGACAGAGAGATTTGGATGTCCAAGAATACACTGAAGAATTCCAAAAGTTGTGTTTAAGATCACAAGTGGTGGAGGATGAAAGCATCAAACTAGGAAGGTATTTTAATGGACTCAAGTGGTCTATTCAAGAAGACATGAGTCTTGTGAACTTCAAAAGAATCCACCAATGTTATCAAATGGCCTTGAAAATTGAGGAGAAAGGAAAAATAAAACAAGAACAAACCTCCAAAGGAAGATGTAGAGGAAGGGATAGTAGAGGACCAAGAGGTGGCTATGGTGGAAGGAGTTTAGAATCAAGGACTCAAGGAGAACTCATATACACTAAGCAGCAAGAAGGAAGCTCTAGTAGAGGTGGTAGAGGAAGGAAATCTAATTTCAGAGGAAGAAGTGGTGTTCAAGGAAGAGGCAATTACTTTGCCAATATGAAATGTTGTCATTGCAATCAAATGGGACACCCTGCCTATAGGTGTCTAGAGAAGGGTGGTACTTCTCAAGGAGGTAACAAAAGGACTAACCTATTTCATGAGGATAAAAATGTAGCAGAGACACACCCTAAGGTACCATTAAATTCAGAAGAAGGTGAGAACCTCATGATGAGGAGAACATTGATCAAGGAGCTGGTTAAAGAAGAGCCCAGCCAAAGAAGGTCCCTATTTAGAATCAAATGCAAGGTGATGGGAAAAGTGTGTAGAGCCATTATTGACTTAGGGTCTACTGACAACATTATGTCAGAGGAAGTAGTCAGCAAGCTAAGCATGAAAAGGATACCCCACACCCATCCTTATAAGGTCACATGGCTCAATAAGGGACAAAATGTCTTAGTAAGCGAGCAGGCTTATGTGGAGTTTTTTCTAGGGAGATATAAGGACAAGGTTCTATGTGATGTGTTTCCTGTGGACACATGTCACTTGCTCCTAGGAAGGCCATGGAAATTTGACCACCAAGCTATCCATGATGGGGTGAAGAACTACTATACATTCAAGAAGGACAAAGTGACTTTCAAAATTCAATCACTAGTAGAGGATGCAAAAGTGAAGACAACATGTCCTAATGTGCTCATGGTTGGTGAAAAAGAGTTCTTAGAATCCATGGAGGAAGGAGAAGGATTTGGCTTTGCATTGGTGCTAAGGCCAAGAGAAGAAAATGAAGGCAAGGGAGACAAGAAGCTAGAGCTACCTAAGGAGATACAAAGCATGTTGTAGACTTATGAAGGTATAGTAAGTGATGGACAACCATCAACATTACCCCCTAAAAGAGCCATAAGTTATAGGATAGACTTTATACCAGGGGCTACCCTACCTAATAAAGCAGCCTACAAGATGACCCCCCAACAAAATGAGGATATTTCTAGACAAATAGAAGAACTCCTAAACCAAGGTCTTATCAAGAAGAGCATTAGCCCTTGTGTCATACCCACTATCCTAGCACCTAAGAAAGGACAAACTTGGAGGCTTTGTACTGATTCAAGAGCCATAAATAGGATAACCATTAGGTATAGGTTTCCCATTCCTAGGATTGAAGACCTAATGGATTGTCTAGGTGAAGCTAAGTAATTTAGCAAGATAGACTTGAAAAGTGGCTACCACCAAATAAGAGTACAAGAGGGAGATGAGTGGAAGACAACCTTCAAAACAAATGAAGGTTTGTATGAATGACTTGTCATGCCATTTGGACTGTCTGATGCCCCCTCCATGTTCATGAGGCTCATGAATGAAGTCCTCAAAGACTACATTGGAAAATTTGTAGTGGTATATCTTGATGATATATTGATTTATAGGAAGACAACAGGTGAGCATATTCAACACCTTGAGACTATCCTCAAGAAGCTGCATGATGAGAAGTTAATGATCAACTTGGAGAAGTGTGAGTTCATCAAAACAGACCTGGTGTACCTTGGGTTTTTTCTCTCTCATGGAAATTTGAAAATGGACAAGAGTAAAGTGGAAGCCATCATGAATTTTCGTACTCCATGGACAAAAACAAAGGTAATAAATTTTCATGGCCTTGCTCAATATTATAGGAAGTTTATAAGGCAGTTTAGTACTATTTGTGCTCATATGTTGGACACAATTAAAGGAGGTATGAAGACTAAGTTTGTATGGAATGAGAAAGCCACCAAGAGCTTTGAGTAGTTAAAATAAAAGATTGCTACCCAACCTATTTTATTCTTGCCAAGCCTGGAGAAGCTTTTCACTATCAAGTGTAATGCAAGCAATGTGGCTATTGGAGTTGTCCTAAGCCAAGAGGGTAGGCCAGTGACATTCCATTCAGAGAAGTTGAGTGAAGCTAAGAAGAAGTTTTATTGTTATGACATTGAAATGTATGCATTATTTTAGGCTTTAAGGAAATGGAGGCACTATTTTCTCCCCAGGGATTTCATAGTCTATTCAGATAATCAAGCTTTAAGTTTCTTGAACTCTCAAGAGAAGTTGAGTCACAAGCACATGAAGTGGGTTGAATACTTGCAAGCTTACACATTTAGTATCAAGCACAAGAAAGGAGTACTCAACAAGGTGGAAGATTCCTTGAGTAGAAGAGCTCTTACCATCCAAGAGATCCAATTGAAGAGCATGAGAATATGTCACTTCAAAGATCTATATGCTGATGATGAAGACTTTGTAGACATTTATAAGGTATGTACTGAATACAAGAATCATTTCCATAGAAAATATGTTGAATACACTTTGCAAAGAAATCTCTTCTTTAAGGGAAATCAGTTGTGTCCCTAGAGGATCTATTAGGGAGAATTTAATTCAGGAAAAGCACAATGGTGCATTGAGTGGTCACTTTGGGATCACTAAGACTCAAGAACTTGTTCAAAGGTTCTATTATTGGCCAAGAATGAACCTTTATGTTAGGAGGTATGTGGAAATTTGCATAGTATGTAAAAAGGAAAAAGGCACTTCTTCAAATGTAGGCCTATATCAGCCACTACCTATTCCCACTAGGCCATGGGAATGCTTGAGTATGGATTTTGTAGTTGGGTTACCTAAGACAAGACAAGGCATGAATAGTGTTTATGTAGTTGTGGATATATTTAGAAAGATGGCTCACTTTGTGCCATGCAAGACAACTAATGATGCTAGCCAAGTAGCCTATCTCTTCTTCAAAGGGATAGTAAGAATCCATGGGTTACATATGAGCATTGTTCTTAGATAGAGACACTAAATTTATGAGTCATTTTTGGAAGACTCTTTGGAAAAGTTTAGGTACTAATTTATCCTTTGGGTCTGCATACCATCCCCAAACTGATGGTCAAACCAAAGTGGTGAATAGAATCCTTGGAAATCTATTAAGATGCTTGACATGACATGATTATAGCTCGTTGCGCACTCGCGCAACCTAAAGACTTTGATTTAAATAGATTGCGATTGTGCAATGAGACAAAAGAATGAATTAAAAAGGGTTTGACCTCTTCTTTGGCACGGAAAAATAGGATTTAAAATCAGAAAGCCCGAGAAAGAGCAGAAACCAAGAAATTCAGAGAATGAGTTTTTGGGGCTGCAGAAGAGTTATTGCGATTCATAGACTTTTGTGACTCTTCTAGAGGGATAAGACTGCTTTTGTGAAGGGGAATTTATGTTGATATTTCCTAGGTATGAATTTTGGGTCACCAAGTGATATTTTGTAAACTTTTGAAGGGCTAAGCGGTGGCTGGACAGGCCAAAATTTGATCAAGAAGTTATTGCTCTCCAAAATGCAGTTGGCTAAGTTGTATAAGTATGAGTTGAGGACTCATTTGTAAGGAGTTTTGATTATGCAAGGAGGCATGCTTTGTGACATTTTTTCTGTCCTGGGTATATTTTTGTGCATAAGTCTGTAACTCATTGTGAGAAATAATATGCAGAGCTTGAAGTTCTTGGAACCAATTTATTGAATTGTGTCAGCCTTGTCTCTTTTCTTCTTGTTTGTATGCATTGTAGATGGTTGATGGGTTAATTGTGAATGATTTTATTTCCTTTTAATCATGTCCCTTCATAGCATCTACTTGCAGAAGAGTATGTTTTCTTGCAGGTTGTAACTCATGTCTTAGTTTGAGCTGTTAACTGTGAAGTCTTTCCTCTTAACTAGTTTAATCATGACCTTGTTATGAAATATTAATGCATGCCTATACAAGAGATTTGTGTTTTACCTCCAATTCAGGTAAGTTGACCTAGGGATTTATCCTTTGTATGTTATGTTTTCATGTCAAATTTGGTGCATCACCTAGTAGGTAGTTTTCTTTTCAGTTATTTCCCTTTCCATGCAATCTTTCTACCCCTTTTCCCCTCAAGTTTACTTTCCTGTTTAAGAGAAAGCTAAGGTGATTATCCAAGAGGAACCAGCCTAGAATCTGGAGGTCTCATCTCGGTTAGTAGAGGTCCCACAACCTCAAGATGACTCCCTTGTTATACTGGATTATCAAGACCAAGAGAGCTTGAGATCAGAGGCGCAAATTCAGTGTATAACAGGTCAACAATGGGATCAATTGATTGGACAGGTTGAATATGCCTGCAATGACACTATAAATAGATCAACAGGAAAGAGTCCCTTTGAGATAGTCTATGGTCTACATCCTAGAGGATTCTATGAGCTAAGAGACTTAAAGGATGGAGTGAAGGAAAGTGGATATGCTGATGACTTTGCTTATGCAATGTAGGAGATACAAGGTACAGTCAGGAAGACTTTGACAGAGAACACCATGAAGCATAAGACTAAGGTTGATGATAGTAGAAGATAACTTTAGTTCAATGTTGGAGACTTAGTAATGGTGCATCTAAATAATTCTAGACTTCAAAAAGGAGTCCCACACAAGTTGCAAATGAGGAGGATAGGCCCCTATCCTATCTTAGCAAAGTATGGGAACAATGCTTTTAAAGTAGAGCTGCCAGAAGACAATGGATTGTCCCCTATCTTTAACATTGAAGACCTGGTACATTATATAGGACCACCACCAGACATGGATCAAATCCTTAGTGAAGTGATAAGATATCTAGAAGACCTCAAGATACCTCTTGCTACAGTCAACCAAGCTGACAGTATACTGGATACCCGAGTCTACAAGAAGACTAGAACCAAAGAATACAAAGAACACTTGATCAAGAGACATGGTCAATCAGATGCTGATGTAGTATGGATTAAAGAATCATAGTTTAAGAAGATGGGGATTGACCCTACTCTACTGAATCCAAGGGTGGATTGAACTTTTTGTTTTGGGGAGGATGGTGCAGGAGCACACCTAGGCTAACCTCCATAGTTGTAATGTTTGGCTTGTACTTGACATTGGCCAAGTAAAGTAGGTGTGTTTAGTTAGAACCTACAAGGTCATTGCATTTTTGACTAGGTGAGTTAGTCATTAGGACTAATGTCACCAAAATAGTCATTGTTAGTAGCTTTTTAATTTTCTTAGGCTTAGAAGCTTAGTGATGGATTTGAGGTTTGAATGTGTCCTAAACACATAAATGTTGTCATAGAGATGCTTGGAGGCCATTAATGAAGTTGGTTCCTAAAAATACATAGGTTAGAGGTCCTAAGAATTAGGAAGTTGGCATAATGGAAAAGATGCCAAAAGTTGTTACAATGTTGTCATGACAACATTTGCAATTATTGCGAATGTTGCATGCAACTTGGTTACTTACGATCCCCCTAGAAGATAGGAGTGGGAGATCAACCAACAGGTCCTAGAAACATGGAATATGGCATCTAATGTATGGAGAGGCTCGAATCTAGAGTAAAAATTTTCATTGTAACAAGTTTTGAATAGTGAATATAACTCTGCAACTCTGATTTTGTGAAGAACCTAAGATTTTTAGTGTGACAAGGCTATCATATGGATTGAATGCTTTGATTTAGAGATATTTTTTTGTTCATAGTATAGTTCTAAGACTTTTCCATTTAGTAAGTAATTTTATAGGAGTTAATCTAAGGTCTTAAATAAATTGTTTTCAATCTAGAGTGTTCATTGGTCCCGTCCTGACCAGTTTGTCATTTCATGGCTCCCCCATGAAATATAACTATGGGATATTCCTAAGGCTAGGTGGATATGCTAGGGGAGTTAGTGGTCTAAACATATGTAGAGTTAGGAGTCTTGTGGAGTCGAGTTCCTATTTTTAGTACCAAACCCTAGGCAAGCTGACAGTGCCTAGTTAGAGGTTTGGAGGTGAAGAATTGAGCATTTCATGCAGGGAAGGAAAGTAAAATATGAGAGAATTATAGTAATAGGTGTGATATGACCTAATCTTTCTTTTTTGAGAGATTTGTAAACTCAATGATCCATTTGGTTGAGCTTGGAGCAAGAAACCAGTAAGGTCCTACTAATTAGGCCTATTAGACCTGTTGGTCCTAGATAATAGGAAACCTATGTACGGAGGGCTTAGGAGGCTAAAACTTTCAAAATAATTTATAAAATAAAAAAGGGTATCTGAATGTGGGATTATATTTTTAGGTTTTTTGGAAAGTTTTGGAAAGAATTAGGAAAAGGTCTCTGAAAAAGGCTACAAGGAATTAGGCCTAATTAGGCTTCTTGGGGTCTAAAGCTTGAACTCGACTAAAAAGGCCTAAGAGATTCTTCAAAATGGAGTCAAATAGAAACACATGGAAGGTTTCCAACATGATTAGTATCGCTATAATCATAGTGAATTCTAGTGTGGAGTTGACACTTAGATCTTTCTAAGTGTAGGAGAAGAAGTGAAGAATCTACATGGTGTTAGTCTTTCAAGGTGAAGCACAAAGTGTTTGGCTCTTGGAGAGGAACTAGAGAAGGCCTTAGTTAAGAATCTAAGCCTTAGGAAGATCCTAGTGAAGATTAGGATTCTAGTAGAGACAATCTAGGTCTCTTAGTAGATGTGCAATCAAGCCTTGGAACACATACATCAGAGTATGTGAGGAGTTGGGGTTTTATGGGGGGAGAAATATGGATAATCATGTCGGAGAAGAAAAATTTTAGAAGTATGGAATAGTTAGAGTTAGGATTTTATCTGTGAGGAAGGAGGAGTTTTATCTCAGGAAAAACTTAGAAATATTACCTGGAAGGAGATCCGCCATCAGGAATTTGGAAGGAGGTGCTAGTTCATACGGGAAGCTGAGGTTGCTCAACTTTGGAAAGGTTTCTCTACAGGACCCTAGGTAGGATCAGGAACCATAAAGAATTACTATTTTTGTGTTTTGGTATATATGTGTGTGGGTGTGCATGTGCTTAATAATGTTTTATATTCTTTTCTTGAAAGTTTGTGTCCTGGTAATTTTACGAAAAAATGGGGAATAGTGTACTGGTTTATTCAGGAAGAATGATGTTAGATAATGTTTTATCTTCCTTTTACCCTCTCTAGGAAGTTTATGGTTCCTTGCAGATGTATAGGAGTCTTTATTTTGTGTATTCAGGTTTAAGGGAAGATTAGGGAATTTAGGTATGTGTTTTGTTTTGGATGTTTCAGGAAGTTCTGCAAATGGTTATTTTTATCCTATGTTTATGCAGATTTTGGAAATGTCTTATCAATTATTTTTGTTCTGTTATTTTGGTCTGCATCTTCCAGCTTGATCTTGTTCTTTTTCTACTACTTTGTTCCCATTTTAAAATTCAATATATTGCATAGGGTAGAACAATAAGTTTTTCTTAGTATGTCTTGTATATGACATCCTTGTTATCTTCCTTATATTGCTCACAGTTAAGGATTTTGACTCACCTTGAGGGTCTCAGTAAACAAGAGAGATTCTTTAATATATGAATCAGAGCATTTGAAATGTTTTCTTTGTTTTGGTATGTTTTCGGGTGGGGAACTAGATACCATATGTGAGTGGCTCACCATAGCTGCTGGAACCCAAAGTGGTTTCCATGGAATCCTATGGGTGAGTTTGTAAACAAGTGATATTATAAAATTAAATTGGGACTAGGGTTTCAAAAGATAATGAAAGATATATATTTAATGGCTAAATCCACATAGACATGTTGGAGTACCGGTACCATGGGTAACTTCCAGGGTGGATCCTTAAACTTTGAGAGGGTACCGGTGTTACATGGTTTCCAAGGAGGATCCCAATGCACAGGCTGTGTGATGACACTCACCTAGGTGGTATTCTAGAACCTAAACCTTTCGTGCATAGTCTCGTGGTGCTTTGTTGTTTATGTCTTTTTTCTTTTCAGTATTTGATTACATGGTTCTTTTTCCTTATATTTCCTTAGGCCTTGAGAGTACTCTCATTCTATCTCCTAGCACGGGGGTTGGAACTTCACAATTTTCACATGGTTGGGTGGAAAATCTCTTCAAAGTGTTGTTTGTGGTTCGTGTCTTGGCTTGGATTCATATTTATTCAGTGGTGAAGATTTCCTTTAAAAGTTTCTTGTACTCCTATCCATTGTAAATAAAGATGTAGAGATCTATTGTAATCCCTCAGCAAATTTGATGTATTTATAATGAATATTAAAGAAAAAAGCAATGTAATTTGGGAAGGGTAGCTTTAGGGAAATCAAAGGGAATGTTTATTTGGAAATCAGAAAGTTGTAATAAAGAAATGTGATTATGTACTTTATATCCTATCTGTGTAGAAATGAAAACTGGAAGTAAGAGTTAGTTATGTTATGGAAATACAAATGAATTATGTGTAGGAAATATTATTTGGAAAATAAATTAAAGAAAAGGGTAAATTCATTTAGAAGTACAATGTATTTATTTATGTCTCCTTTAAAAAAGAAACTAAATACAATGCAAATTAGGAAAGGAAATAAATTCATTAAGGTAATTTATAGAATGATTTTTTTTTTATATTCATGGAAATTGTTTAAGGGGAAACTTTAAGGACATGTTCATTTTTATTATTTCTAAAATAGTCTTAGTATCATTTTTGAAAAAAAAAATTAGTTGTTATCTTTGTTCTTTTGACCTAATCCTTATGGGTTCCCTGGCGGGGACATTACATTTGGTATCAGAGCCCTAGGTTGCTACATTGGGAGCTCTAGGGTCTATTTGTTTTTAAATTAGTATTTCCTTGTTAAATATAGGTCAGCTAGCTAACCTTGACTTATGTTGTATCAATCTTTGATCAGAACAAGATGGATGATGAATCAAAGGAGGCTGGCAGAAATTGTTTGTGTATATAAAAAAAAAAGTTGAATTTTTTTGATAGATTTTAGTAATTTGCATTTTTGGAGGCCTTCAGAGCATTTATGAACAGATCTTTCTCTAACGAATCGAAGTACTTATCAATTTTGCCTCTAGATAATTTGATTATCTTTCCAACGGTGTAAATGCCGTATTATTTTGAGCTATGTGTCAAAAGTTATGCCTTCTACAAGTAGGCATAAATTTCAATAATTTCAAAGTAGTTTGTTTTATTTTTGGGTTTTTAATTTTTAATTTTCCTTTTCCTTTATATTTTTATTATTTAGTAATAAACATTATGTGGGTTGTTCAGTTGATTTTGAAGGGATTTTGGTGACCCTCCATATCCATCATACATTGTATAAACTTGATGATTTACTAAAATGGATCACTTTTGGCTTACATATTTGGTTATATAGAAATCATTTTGTTTCCTATTAATAGTACCACATGTAACATCTCACACTAGGTATTGTAATTGAGGATGCCTCCTATCACCCATGGAAGAGATAAGGAAAGAGTCCAGGATTCTTCCTGTAGAAATCAATGAGAGAGTTCCCCTGGGGAATTTGAGGGAGAACAGGATCAGGCTCACCATAGGAATGAGAGTCAAAGAAATGACTCTGAAGGGGCCCAAATGAGACAACTCATACAACAAATTTTGCAAAGGCTTGATGCCATAGAAAACAAAGGAAACCAGGAGGAAACAAAACACTCTCACCACCATGATAGGGAAAGGGATAGAAGCCCTAGAAGATGAAAAACTATACCATAGATGGAAGCCAAGGATAGCGCTCACATGAGGAACTTACTCAAAATCAAGATACCCTACTTTTATGGTAACGAAGGAGGATCCTAAGACAAAACCTGGTTGTTTTAGCTTGAAAGATGTTTCTCCATGCACCCCTTCAGTAGTATCATGAAAGCTAGATGTGTCATCATGAACTTGAGGAAATTTGCATCCACTTGGTGGCACAATGAAGAGGAAAAACTTCAGGTCAGTATTGACACCATTTCCTGGGAATTATTCTAAGATAGTTTCAAAGATCGGTACATGTTCAACCAATGGATTTAGGGTAGGGCAAAAGAGTTCCACCATCTTAAGCAAGAAAACATGACTGTGGAAGAATATGAGCAAAAATTCTATAAAATTAAGCCTTTCTCAAGTTATAAAGATGATGGTCCTATTCTTGTTCAACATTTCATAAGAGGATTAGATGATCGCTTATCAGGGGATGTGGTAGTCTTTGAACCTAAAAACCTTCAGGAGGCTATTAATAAGGATTTTCTAGTAGAGAGGAAAGTAAATTTAGGATGGGGTAGTTATTCTGGTAGTCAAGCACTTAATGTTGGGGCAGGCTCTAAAAGGAACTATGATCAAGGGACTCCTAGCTCCAAAAACTAGCAATCATCTTTTAAAGGGGGAAAAAACTCCCACAAAAAGAGATTTCACAACAACAACCAAGGAGATGGAAGGTTTCAGCGACAACAAAACCGTAATAACAATCAAAACCTTAAAAGGATCACTCTTCAACCATCCTAGAACTCTCAAAATTTCAATAGGGGGGCTACCAATAGTCAAGCGCACCTCCTATAAAGAATTTCGTAAAGAAAACTAGGTGTTTCTCCTATGGGCAGGAAGGACACATTGCATCTCGTTGTCCTCAGCACACCAACTTCACCAATAATTAGAAATAGGCAGCTTCTAAACTAACAGTAGGAGATGTTGGTTAGTCTCATAGGGTATTTTCTATAGTTGAGCATAGGCAAGCCCACCACCAAAGAACAGTCATTGAGACTATAGGTTTATTAAAGGGTAAATCTATCTCTATCTTATTTGATTTCAGAGCAACTGATTCCTTTATATGTCCATCATTAGTAGAGAAATGCAGGGTAGCGGATGAAGGGTAGAGAGTTAAGTGGTAGGTAGAATTAGCCTCTGGAGCTAAGATGACCATATACTTGTGTGTCCAAAATTGTGTCTTGGGTTTAGGACCCTTCTCAACAGAGTTGGATCTTCATGTGATTCCCCTTGGATCTTACGAAGTTGTGTTAGGATTGGATTAGTTAGATGATCATGAGGCCAAATTAGATTGTAGAAAGAAGACCATTCACTGCTTAGATGATTTGGGGAAGCCTAAAACCCTAGTTGGGATCCAGTGCCCAATATCGCTTTAGATGATATTAGCAATGCAATTGAAGAGATCCATGAGGAAGGGATGTCAACTCCTTGCAGTCTCAGTAAATTATCTTGTGGAAGGAGAAAGTAAGGAAATTACACTTGATCACCCTCTACTTCTAGAGTTTGTTGATGTCTATCCAACCAAATTTTTGGGGATGCCTCCCAAAAGGGACATAGATTTCCACATAGAATTGGTGCCAGGTGCAGAACCCATATCCAAGGCTCCATATTGCATGACAACTAAGGATTTAAGTGAATTAAAGATGCAGTTAGAAGAACTTTTGGAAAAGGGTTTTATAAAACCAAGTGTGTCACCCTAGAGAGCTTGAGTAATTTTTGTGAAAAATAAGGATGGATCTCTCAGGTTATGTATTGACTATCATCAGTTCAATATGGTAACAATTAAGAATAGGTATCTTCTACCAAGAATTGATGATTTGTTTGATCAGATGAAAGGGGAAAAAGTATTTTCTAAAATTGATCTTAAGTCAGGCTATCATCAGTTAAGGATTCAAGAAGCTGACATTCATCGAACAACTTTTCATACTCGATATGGTCATTATGAATTTACCATAGAACCTTTAGGTCTCACAAATCCACCCTCAATATTTATAATCCTTATGAATGGGGTATTCAGGACTTACTTGAATAAGTTTGTGATAATATTTGTGGATGGTATTCTGGTATACTCTAGATCATTAGAAGAGCATGAGCAACATCTTTGACAAGTGTTACAATGCCTTTGAGAAATTTAGTTGTATGCCAACCTGGAGAAATGTGAGTTTTTCAAAATAGAATTTAAGTATCTTGGCCATGTTATCTCAGGGGAAGGCATAGCAGTTGATCCTGCCAAGATTCAAGCCATAGTGGAATGGCCAACACCTACCAATGTTTTAGAAGTTTGTAGTTTCATGGGTTTAGCTGGTTATTACAGGTGCTTTGTCAAGGGATTCTCCAGATTAGCACATCCCATCACATCCTTGCAAAGGAAAGGAAAGAAGTCCATTTGGACCGAGAGATGCACAAAATATTTTCAAAGCTTAAAAGAAAGGTTAACCAGTGTCCTGATTTTGGCTATACCTGATCCCTCGAAAAACTTTCTAGTTTGCACAGATGCCTCCTTGGAAGGCATAGGAGCAGTACTTATGCAAGATGAAAGGGTTATTTATTATGAATTAAGAAAAATTAAAGATCATGAGCTTAAATACCCTATGCATGATTTGGAATTAGTAGTAGTAGTCCATGCCTTGAATCGTTGGAAGCACTTCTTGTTAGGGAATCAGTTTGAATTGCACACAGACCACCAAAGCCTTCATTACATTTTTACATAGCCAAATCTTAATGCCAGATAGCGTATGTGGATGGAATTTTTATGTGAATATGACTTTGAGGTTAGATATATTCAAGTAAAATAGAATGTGGTAGAGGATTCTTTAAGTAGAAGAAGGCATGAACTATCATCAATTTATCTTACTACCAATTTAAGGAGTCAGATTTTGTAGACACTCCCCTCAAATTCTTAGTATCAGGAAGTTAGAGAATAAATAGAATCAGGAAGGGCCTTAGAAGGAAGATTCTCGGGTTATTCTGTAGATTCATATGGGATATTAAGACAACAATGCCAAATTTATGTACCACTTTCAGGTGACCTTCGAAAGGTCATCATGACCGAAGCTCATCATGTTCCCTATTCAGCTCATCCAAGGGTTAAGAAAACACACACTGACATACGACAAATATATTTTTGGTCATGTAAGAGGAGAGATATAGAAGATTTTTTGGCTAGGTGCTTGGAATATCAAAGGGTCAAGGCTGAGCATCATCATTCGGCAGGTTTGCTACAACCACACATAATTCCTGAATGAAAATGGGATATGATATCTATGGATTTTATTATGGGACTACACATCACTTATTAGATATATGACACAATCATGGTCATAGTTGACAAGCTGACCAAAGTAGCACATTTTTCTCCCATGCGGTCAACCTATACTTCCTCCTTAGTAGCTAGGGTTTTCATGAAGGATATCGTTAGGTTGCATGGTGTCCCTATGAAGGTTATCTCAGATAGAGATCTTGTGTTCACTTTAAAGTTTTGGACATCATTGCAACGTGCCTTAGGGACTCAGCTAAAATTTAGTTCGACATATCATCCAGGAACTGATAGCCAAACTGAGTGAGTAAATCAAGTACTAGAGGATATGATTAGAATGTATGTAATGGATAGGCAATCCCACTAGGAGGACTATTTGTATCTAGTGGAGTTTGTATATAATAATTGTTTTCACAGTTCTATTGGAATGTCACCTTACTAGGCTCTTTATGGTTTTCCTTGTCATACACCTCTAAGTTGGGATCGCTTAGAGGATAGGGTACTCCTTGGAAAAGAAATGTTACAAGATATGGAACAACACATGTAGAAAATTAGAGAGCACCTTGTGATAGCTCAAGATAGGAAAAAAAAGTATGCAGATGCTCACAAAATTGACAAACAATTTTCTATAGGAGACAAAAAAAAATTGAGAGTCTACCCACGGAAGAGCCCTATCCGTTATGGAAAAGGTTCTAAGTTGGAACCTAGGTTTGTGGGTCCATTTGAGATCCTAGAGAGGATAGGACATGTTGCGTACTGACTTTCCCTACCACTTATCCTTGCATGTATTCATGATGTGTTTCATGTTTCTATTCTTAGAGAGTATATTCCTTATCTGACTCATGTACTGAATTGGAACACTTTACAGGTAGAGGACAGGCAGATGGCTTTGGAGCCAATACATATTCTCCTGCAGCGGACTTTTACCCTCATGGGTCACAACATAGAGTAGGTAAGGGTCCTATGGGATCCTAATGATGAGGTCTCAGCTACATGGGAGGATGCTATTAAACTCAGATCTACATATCCATATTTATTTTTAGGCTTTCAGGAGAAAGCCTAATCCTAGGGGCTGATGATGTAATGCCCACCCTAGTATCTTGATATTTTTCATAGACATGATTTCTATATTGAGCATTATGAACTCTATCTTTTATTTATTTTTAGTTGATGAGACATTATGAGTATATGTTTGGATAATTAAAATATTTTATGGAAGATAAAAAATGATTTAAAAGTTTTAATCGGGACATGTTATTTCATATATTTGATTGTATTTCTTATAAAGATGATCCAATTCTTGATTTACATTATGGAGTAATGAATTTTTTTGGAGCTAACCATACTAATCCAATTATGCCTTGATATTGATGCTATCTAATGTGTTTGTAGGATGAGGAGAGGCAGTTGTAGTCACTTGTATAGGAGATCCACATGATGTCGCACTCTCCCTCCTTATTTGACATTGTTTGTATATTTATATATATGTACAGATGTTTCTCTTGACTTGGTGATGTAGGATGAAGGTACCATGCATCAACTTCACATGGCTACATAGGTCTGAGCGTGCCTTAAAAAAATCCTTGAACATTGTTGTTTGGAGATATTTCCAAAAGCACTCTCAAGGGAACCTTGTTGACTTAGGTTCCTATTTAGGAAGTCACCTCAGTTGGGGGGGGGGTTAAGTAGTTTTATGATTTTGTGATTTATTCTTTAGTGTATGTTTTCTTTGTCTCATTATTTGTATTTATATACTAAGGAATGATGCTTCTCTATCTTTTGAAATATGAATTTGATGCTTTAATTGTCTAATATATATGCGTATGTATATATGGGTGTACACACACACACACACACACATAAGTGTAGAAATGCATTTTTATATATATATGCTTGTAAATTAATGATGTAATTGCAACATAAAATATAATAGAGTATTAATCATTCAATAAGTAAAACTAAGCTTACCTAGGAGTTTTGAACCTGAGACCTCCCAGTAGTTAGGCTAGTTAGTTTCCATTGGGCTATGCGAATTACTTGAGAATTATTTTCACCTTTGTTCTTTTATGGTCTGAGTGAGTTAAATAAGTAAATAAATATAAATAAAACCTTTATTTATTCTTTCAGGAATTGATTTAATGTTTTTAAAACTAACTATAGTAGTTGGAGTCGTTTCTTCCCATAAAGAAAATCCTCCAACTATATGGTTGGATTTTAATATTTGGAGCATGTGAGGAGTTGGGATTTTTTTGGGGGAGAAAATTGGATAATCATTTTTTAGAAGAAAAATTTTAGAAGTATGAAATAGTTGGAGTTAGGATTTTATCTGTGAGGAAGGAGGAGTTTTATCTCAGGAAAAACTTAGAAATATTACCCGGAACAAGATCCACAATTAGGAATTTTGAAGGAGGTGCTAGTGTTAGTAATATCTGAGAGAGGGGGGGGGGGGGGGGGGGGGGGGNTGAATCAGTGGCCTCAAAAATTTATCCTTTAATCACTAACCACCAATCAAATATATCTCAGATTATTTAATCCCTACAAGCTGCATGCCTTAAAATACTTTGAAATAATTAACTGTCTATCAGTTTACCTTGTCTGTCCTTATTCTCCTTGATAACTGATAAGCAGTAAAACTTATTTATCGATACTTATTAAATATGCAGAGTATACCAATCAATCCATAAATGCATATGTGAAATGTAAAACAATAAAGTAATAAACCATACACACACAACACATGGATTTTAACGTGGAAACCCTGTTAAGGGAAAAACCACTGGGACCAGTACCCAAAATTTTCACTCTTCTGAAGTGAGCCCTATTAGGAGCCAGCCCTATTAAAGGTTACAAACACAATGTTAGGTGCGACCTTGTTAGAGGATTTAATACATATAGGTTGTCACTTAGTATCTGGCATCTATTTTGCTACCATCCTTGAATCAGCCTCCTTCTTAGAGTGTCAATAGGCTTTAGGCAAATATTGCTACCATCCTTGAATTAAACTCCTTCTTAGGCTGTCAATAGGCTTTATGAAAATTCAGTGCTACTTTCATGAATCAACCTTTTTGGTAATCTGTTAGGATATACCTCAATTATAGAAGACTGTTAAGTCCTGCTCTCTTAAGAGACTTGATGCTTCAATGGTTAAACTGAAACACTATGACCTGTTTCTAATGCAACTTTGAATTACAGATTTTCAGATCTATTTAAGTAGAATACCTCTTTGATCAATGCATCAATTCAATTCCTTTTTTCTCCACACTTTCTACTCTATGATGCTATGCTTCACTATTCATCGGTGTTTGCAGAATTCTTTAGCTCTCCCTCAGCTTGATTGATCAAGACTGTATGAAGTTTATCCTTCACCAGTTTCTCTTTAGCATCCTCTTTCTATTCACTCCCCTTCTTTGTATCTGATTGCATATGGAAATGAATTATACTTGTCACTTATATAGACATGATATTTCTTAATTCATGATTCTTGATTCTTGGCGTGAAAAAAAATCTAGCCAAATTGATTTACGGCTTTGACTCCTCATTTATCTTGTAGTTATCTTATTGCCAACTGTATAAATATTATTTAAATAAATTACTTAACTATGGTCAAATAAAACAAATAAAACAATCAGTTAAGTCTATCCTTAAGCTCTGCCAGCTAGATATTTTTTTGTTTTCTGAACTCTCTATTTTGTCGGTCAATTCTACAGTTCGTCTTCGGTGACAACTGTCAGTTCCATCAGTGTAACTCCAGTTAGCTTCAGGAGCTACATCCATTGGGAAACTCTATTTTTAGTTTTCTAGGCATCCTATGATTCTACTTCATCGGGAAACATTGTCTTCTACTCGTCGGGCATCACTGTGGCTTTTTCTCTGCCTTTACCAATGGTGTGCACTTCATCAGTATAGTCTGTCACTTAGTGAATACTTGACTTTTATGCATTGCTGAAAGCATAATCATTGTTCCATTGATTCTCTGAAGTCTTTGACATTATGTACATGACCATATAGATGATATCAAGTTGACATCGATGACAATACAAACCATTAACTTTTTTAATGTCTTGCATCACCTTCAACTTAGCATTATCAAACATTAAATCAGTTACATGTCATCAATCTCTCCCTTTGGCATTGATGGAAACATACTATATTATCACACTATACTATTTCTAATACAATATGAAATACAACTGTTGAGATTCATCAAATTACCAAACAATTTGTTTTGATAACTGATAAAAATGTCTGACCGTTGGTAAGCTCTGTGTTAGCTTAGATTTGATTCTTGCATCTTTCTGTGTTTCTTCTTCTGATGTGTTGTGTCCTTTGTTTGTGTCAATTTCTCTCTTTTGACTATTCTTCTTCTTTGATATCTCTATCTTTTGTTTGCAACTTTTATACAAATTCTCTCCCTATGGATATGATCTCTCCCTGTTTGGAGTAATCTGATAATGAATAGTTTCTGATGATAATATGGATACATTCTCTCCCTTTGACAACAATGCCAAACAATTTTTTTACAAATATTTGACAATCATGTTAAACAATTATTTTCTTCCATCCATAATATATTACTTGAATTTCCCTTATCCATAATCAATACAACAATATGCTCTGGTGCTCATTTCTATTATATACCTTTCTGTATATATATGTAGCTTTGAAGTTCATATTTTGCTTGCATCAATCATGAATGATATTCTGATTATATATGGCTGATGCAGCCTTCAGTCCTTTACTAACTGGTAGACATGGGTTTTACCCCTAGTCTCTTTCTCACATACTCAAATGTATCCTTGGGCAGTGGCTTGGTGAAGATATCAGCCAATTACTCTTTTGATTACACATATTCAAGTATCACCTCTTTTTCTTGAACTTGTTCTCTTAAATAATGATACTTGATGGAAATGTGTTTAGTCTTTGCATACATGACTGGATTCTTGGAAATGTTTATTGCATTGGTGTTATCACAATAGATAATCACTGGTTTTGAGATCTTCATATGCATACCTTCCAGCAACTGTTTGATCCATGCAATATTTGAGCAGTTTGTAGTAGCAGCAACATATTCTGCTTCTGTAGTAGACTAAGAGATGCATCCTTGTTTTTTTCTAATCCATGTGACAAGTTTGTCATGCATGAAGAATACCCCTCCATTTGTGCTCTTCCAGTCATCAAGATTTCCAGCCCAATCAATGTCGGTAAACACCTTTAGTTCAAATTTCCCTTCTCTTCTATACCATAAGGAAAATTCCTCAGTATTCTTCAGATATCTTGGAATTCTTTTCATAGTAGTCATATGTGATTCCCTGGGGTTAGCAGAAAATCTAGCAACAATTTCTACTGCATGTGCAATATCTGGTCTAGTGTGTACAACATACATGAGTTTTCCTATCATTGATCTATACAAAGTCTGATTTAACTCTGTTGTCTTGTCTTCCTTTGTTAATTTGCATCTAGTAGCCATTGGTTTTCCAACTGGTTTGGAATCTTCCATCTTGAATATTTTCAGGACCTCTTTGATGTATTTGGACTGTGTAATGAAAATTCCTTCACTTTGTGGAATTATCTGTAGACCAAGAAAGAACTTGATCTCTCCAAACATAGACATCTCAAACTCTTTGCTCATCTCATCAGCAAATAATTTGCATAGCATATCATTTCCTCCAAATATGATGTCATCAACAAATATTTTAGCAATCAAAGTGTTAGCATCAATATCTTCTTTCAAATAAAGATTATTGTTTTCACTAGTCCTTATGAATCCAAT
>MU225872.1:1302584-1315745 GCA_018584345.1 Thuja plicata
TTGTGTATCATCTTGATCTTCATTACCTTGCACATTATCTTGATCATTATCCTGACTGTCGGTAACAACATTTTGATCATCGGTTGCAACATTCTGTTGTTCTAGATTCAAGCACTTTTTCTCGGGTAGAGTTATGGGTTCTTCATAGTATACAAACTTGTTGTAGTCCTCTAGTTCTTTTGTTCTTTCCAGTTCATTCTTTTTTGAAAATTCATCAATCCTCACATTTGCACTGTCAACTATTTTGTTAGAAGCCTTGATTAGACATTTAAAATCTTTTCTCTTGGTAGAATACCCCAGAAAAATACCTTCATCACTTTTGGCATCAATCTTTCCATTTCTATCATCTTTTAAGACATAACATTGACTACCAAAGATCTTGAAGTAACTTACATTGGGTGTTTTACCATACCATAGCTCATAAGGAGTCTTCTTTGTGTCCTTCAATTGTACTCTATTAAGTGTATAAACAACATTGCTGACAGCATCCCTCCAGAAAATTTGGGTGATGTCCTTCTCTATCATCAGTGTTCTTGCACAATCAACTATTGATCTATTCCTTCTCTCAGCAATCCTATTTTGCTGTGGTGTTCTTGGTGCAGAAACCTATGTTTTTATACCATTCTCATTACAGAAATTAGTGAATTCATCTAATATAAATTCTCCTCCTCTATCTGATGTTAAAAATTTCAGATCCTTACCACTTTATTTTTCTACCATAGCCTTATACCATTTAAACATCTTGAATGCTTCAAATTTTTCTTTTAGAAACATGACTGTCATCATTCTAGAGTAATCATCAACAAAGAGAATAAAATATCTATCTCCATAATAACTCTTTGTCCTCATAGGTCCACATAAATCAGTATGGACTAATTCTAGAATATCATCAGATGTATGGGCTTTGCTTTTGAAACTAGACTTTGTCATTTTACCTTTTTGACAGTTTTTGCACATGATGTTGTCTGGCTTTGTCATCGTCGGTAAGCCTCTTACACTTCTTCTTTTGCTTATTTTCATCATGTTATCAAAATTCACATGACACAATCTTTTGTGCCACAACCATATATCTTCATTTCTAGTCATTAAGAAAGTGGGATTAGTATCATTGATATAGAATAAGTTACCTTTGGTCTATTCACTGGTACCAATCAATTTTCCTGATTCATAAAGATCTTTGCCTTCTTGTTCTCAAATGCTACTTTGTGACCTACATTATTCAGCTGAGAAACACTCAACAGATTATAATTCAATTCTTTTGCCCAATAATCATTTTCACATTTAATCACGTTATTCAACATTATTATTCCTTTACCTTCAATTGGAAAAGATGTATTGTTTCCCATTCTTATTGTACCACCATTATAGTATTCAAAAGTATGAAAATTTTCTTTGTCACCGGTCATATGGTGAGTGCAGCCACTATCTATAATCCAGATATCATTCTTACTGATCTTAGATATGAGTGTGGTTTCTTCATACCTTTCATCTTCATCTGAATCATCCTTCACAGCTACAAATACCATCTCAATGTCATCATCAGGTTCGGTGTCAGTATCTTCATCTTTGCAAGAAGCTAGGTAGCTAGCCTTCTTGCCTTTATCCTTATAGTCTCACGTATCCTTTCTTTTTGATCATTGGTAACCTCTGTAATATTTTTTGTCACCTCTGTTAGACTTCTTTTCAAAATATATATCATCACTTCTATCATCTTTTCTTTTGTTAGGACATCTTACAGCAAAGTGTCCAATTTTTTTACAATTAAAACATACAAGTGGTAACTTGCCTTTGTATTTACCTTTTCCTCTCTGTATTCTTCTGGCCATAAGTGATTCTATTTCATCTATATATTCTTCTTCACTTTCACTTTCATTGTACCTTCTAGATGAACATCTATGATTGGATTTGCTTATTTTCATAGAAGACCTAAATGCAGACTCTAAACTTGGTAAGACACTATTGTCAAAGTTATTCATCTCAAATGAAATCAGTCTACCAATTAGGCTATCAAGAGAAACTGTATTATTTGATACTTCTCTCATTTCTTGAATAGCAGAGACTCTAATAGCATATATAGGCAATAAGGTTCTTAATATTTTACTTACCATTGTCTCCTCTTCAAGTGTACCTCCAACACCTTGTATAGCATTGACTACTTATTTTATTCTTGTGATGTACTGTGTGATGTTTTCACCTTCTTTCATTCTGAGATCAACAAAATTTCCTCTAAGGCTTTCTTCCTTGGCTCTCAAAACATTTGTATCACCTCCATGTACAAGCTTCAGTTTGTCCCACATTGTCTTTGCAGTTTTGCAATCTTTGACATCTTCAAATTCAGCATAAAAGAGTGAGGAAGAAAGTTCTATAACCATGCAATTATGCTCATGCTTCACTCTCAATTGATCTACTATCAATGGTCCTGTAGGAAGCACATATTTAGTATCTAAGTATTGAGTAATATCATTGCCAATACGTAATAAGTGGAGTCTTATCCTGCTTTGCCATGAAGCAAAGTTGTCTTTGTTCAACTTGGGCACATCTCGTTTGTTCATCTTATGATCTTTTACTTTGGCCTTGAAACCTTCCTTCTAAGCACACAATCTCTAATACCAATTGTTAGTAATATCTAAGAGCGGGGGGTGAATCAGTGGCCTAAAAAATTTATCCTTTAATCACTAACCACCAATCAAATATATCTTAGATTATTTAGTCCCTACAAGATGCATGCCTTGAAATACTTTGAAATAATTAATTGTCTGTTGGTTTACCTTGTCTGTCCTTATTCTCCTTGATAACCGATAACTAGTAATACTTATTTACCGATACTCAGTAAATATGCAGACTGTATCAATCGATCTAGAAATGCATATGTGAAATGTAAAACAATAAATTAATAAACCATACACACATAACACATGGATTTTAACAATGAAACTCTGTTAAGGGAAAAACCACTGGGACCGGTACCCCAAATTTTCACTCTTCTGAAGTGAGCCCTGTTAGGATCCAACCCTGTTAAAGGCTACAAACACACTATTAGGTGCGACCTTGTTAGAGGATTTTATACATATAGGTTGTCACTTAGTATCTGACATCTATTTTGCTACCATCCTTGAATCAGCCTCCTTCTTAGACTGTCAATAGGCTTTAGGCAAATGTTGCTACCATCCTTGAATCAACCTCCTTCTTAGGCTGTCAATAGGCTTTATGAAAATTCAATGCTACTTTCATGAATCAACCTTTTTGGTAATCTGTTAGGATATACCTCAATTATAGAAGACTGTTAAGTCCTGCTCTATTAAGAGACTTGATGCTTCAATGGTTAAACTGAAACACTATGACCTATTTCTAATGCAACTTTGAATTGCATATTTTTAGATCTATTGAAGTACAATACCTCTCTGATCAATGTATCAATTCAATTCCTTTGTGCTCCAAACTTTATTCTCTATGATGTTGTGCTTCATTGTTTATTAGTGTCTGCAGAATTTTTTAGCTCTCCCTCAGCTTGATTGATCAGGACTGTATGAAGTTTTTCCTTCACCAGTTTCTCTTCAGCATCCTCTTTCTATTCACTCCCCTTCTATGTATCTGATTGCATATGGAAATGAATTATGCTTGTCTCTTATATAGACATGATATTCATTAATTCATGATTCTTGATTCTTGATTCTTGGTGTGAAAAATAATCCAGCCAAATTGATTTGCGACTTTAACTCCTAATTTATCTCGTAGTTATCTTCTTGCCAACTGTATAAATATTATTTAAATCAATTACTTAACTGTGGTAAAATAAAACAACTAGTTAAGTCTATCCTTAATCTCTGCCAGCTAGATATTTTAATATTTTTTGAACTCTCTATTATGTCGGTCAATTCTGCAGTTCATCGTCGGTGACAACTACCAATTTCATCAGGGTACTCCAATTAGCTTCGGGATCTCCGTCCATTTGGCAAATCTTTTTTTAGTTCGTCGAGAATCCTGTGATTCTGCTTCGTAGGGAAACACTCTCTTCTGTTCTTTGGGCATCACTGTGACTTTTTCTCTGCCTTTACTGATGGTGTGCACTCCGTTAGTGTAGTCTTACTTAGTGAATACTTGACTTTTATGCATTGTTGAAAGCATAATCATTGTTCCATTGATTCTCTGAAGTCTTTGGAATTATGTACATGACCATACAGATGATATCAAGTTGACATCAATGAAAATAAAAACCATTAACTATTTTAATGTCTTGGATCATCTTCAACTTAACATTATCAAACATTCAATTAGTTACATGTCATCATCTAGTTCATACGGGAAGCTGAGGTTGCTCAACTTTGGAAAGGTTTTTTCCACAAGACCCTAGGTAGGATCTGGAACCATAGATAATTACTCCTTTTATGTTTTGGTATATATGTGTGTGTGCATGCTTAATAATGTTTTATATTATTTTCTTGAAAGTTTATGTGCTGGTAATTTTATTAAAAATGGGGAATAGTGTACTGATTTATTCAGGAAGAATAATGTTAGATAATGTTATATCTTCCTTTTACTCTCCCTAGAAGGTTATGGTTCTTTGCAAATGTATAGGATTCTTTATTTTGTGTATTTATCTTTGAGGGAATATTAGGGAGTTTAAGTATGTGTTTCTTTTTGGATGTTTCAGGAAGTTCTGCAAATGGTTATTTTTATACTATGTTTATGCAGATTTTGGAAATATCTTATCAATTATTTTTGTTCTATTATTTTGGTCTGCATCTTGTAGTTTGATCTTGTTCTCTGTCTACTTCCTTGTTCCCATTTTAAAGTTCAATATATTGCATATGTTAGAACAATAAGTTATTCTTAGTATGTCTTGTATATGACATCCTTGTTATCTTCCTTATATTTCTCATGGTTAAGAACTATGACTCATCTTGAGGGTCTGAGTAAACAACATAGTTTCTTTAAAATATGAATCAGAGCATTTGAAATGTTTTCTTTGTTTTGGTATGTTTTGGGGTGGGGAACTAGATACCCTAGGTGAGTGGCTCACCATAGGTGCTGGAGCCCAAAGTGGTTTCCAGGGAATCCTATGGGTGAGTTTGTAAACAAGGGATAACATAAAATTAACCTGGGAGGGGGGTTTCAAAAGATAATGAAAGATATATTTAATGGCTAAATCCACATAGATCTATTGGAGTACCGGTACCATGGGTAACTTCCAGGGTGGATCCTTAAACTTTGAGAGGGGACTAATGTTACATGGTTTCCAGGGAGGATACCAATGCATAGGCTATGTGATGAGACTCACCTAGGTGGTATTCTAGAATCTAAACCTTTGGTGCATAGTGTGGTGGTGCTTTGTTGTTTATGCCTTTTCTCTTTTTGGTATTTGATTACATGGTTCTTTTTCCTTAGATTTCCTTAGGCCTTGAGAGTACTTTGGTTCTATCTCCTAGCATGGGTGGGTGGTTGGGGGGGGGGGGGGNGGGTGGTTGGGGGGGGGGGTGGGGTTGGAACTTCACAAGTTTCACATAGTTGGGTTGAAAATCTCTTCGAGGTACTGTTCGTGGTTCGTGTCTTGGCTTGGATTCATATTTATTCAGTGATGAAGGTTTCCTTTAAAAGTTTCTTGTACTCCTATCCATTGTAAATAAAGATGTACAGATCTATTGTAATCCCTCAGGAAATTTGATGTATTTGTAATGAATATTAAAGAAAAAGAAATGTAATTTGTGAAGGGTAGCTTTAGGGACATCAAAGGGAATGTTTATTTTGAAATCAGAAAGTTGTAATAAAGAAATGTGATTATGTATTTTATATCCTATCTCTCTTGAAATGAAAACTAGAAGTAAGAGTTATTTATGTTCTTTAAATACAAATGAATTATGTGTAGGAAAGGTTAATTGGAAAATAAATTAAAGAAAAGGGTAAATTCATTTAGAAGTACAGTGCATTTATTTCTATCTCCTTTAAAAAAAACCTAAATACAATGCAAATTAGGAAAGGAAATGAATTCATTAACGCAATTTATGGAATTAGTGGTGTTTTTATATTCATGAAAATCATTCAAGGGGAAAATTTAAGGACATGTTCATTTTTATTATTTCTAAAATGGTCTTAGTATCATTTTTTTTAAAAAAATAGTTGTTATCTTTGTGCTTTTGACCTGATCCTTATGGGTTCCCTGGCGGGGACATTACAAGATTCTCCTCATTGTAGGAGTGCGAAATCAATGCTAGTGGCCTAAAATGGTGGGGGAAGCATCTTATGATACTCCATGGCTCATTTCTTTAGGTAGAATGATTGTAAACAAGGTTTTGAAAGTGAATAGAGCAAGTGTTCTGAGATACAAAGTACTGTCAGTGTGTTTAAATGTTCTTCATGTTCTAGTGGATTAAAAATCT
This sequence comes from Thuja plicata, assembly GCA_018584345.1. Taxonomy (NCBI): domain Eukaryota; kingdom Viridiplantae; phylum Streptophyta; class Pinopsida; order Cupressales; family Cupressaceae; genus Thuja; species Thuja plicata. Next base: position 1,308,959 of record MU225872.1, read on the forward strand.
TAATCTTTTAGGAGATTCATGTAGTAAGTTTATATTCAATACTTTTTCTTTCAGTGACAATTTTATTAGTGCTTATTTGGTAGCCTTAGGAAATTGTTTAAGTTTTAGGGATTCTGTTGGTCCAGTTCAATATAGTTTTAGTTTTATGGCTCCCACATGAAATCCAATTGTGGGAAATTGAAAAGGTTGGAGGAATAAGTTAGGGGAGCCTTTATACATTGTCAATATTCAATTAGGAGGTCAAAGGAATCAATTTTATATTTTTATAGCCATGCCCTAGGAGAGCTATGACTGTCCGGTTAGGTGTATGACAGAGGAAAAGATTAATGCAGAGACAAGGGTGTGTATGAAAGTTCTGAACCAAGTGTGGTCTTATGTCTTAAGGGTCTTATAGATATCTGGTTATGAGTTTAGATCTCATCTAATCCATTTTGATAGATTTTTCCATAGAGGTTAGTGGACTGCTTGCGAAGAGACAAAATAGGCCTAATATCCCTACAATTGAGGACAGATGTGTACAAAAGGCTTGGGGACCCTAGACATTGAAAATACTTTAGATATACAAAAAGGGTACCAGGAACCTAGATTGGTTTTTGGGGTTGTTTGGAAGATTTAGGAAGAAATCTAGAAAAACCCTCTAGATAGGGCTAATTGGTCAATTAAGCCTAATATGATCATTTTGAGTGAAGATTTGGAACTCGACTAGATTGGAATTAAAGACCATTTCAAATGGGAATGTATGGATGTAGGATGCGTATACAAGTAGTAGAGAAGACCCTTGTAGCATTTGTGGAGTTGGTATGAAGGGTTTATGTTTGGAATCCTTCAAGCAAATGAGAAGCATTAAGACAAAACTAGTGGTAGTTTTCCTTCAAAGTGAAACACAAGAAGAGTAACTCTTGAAGAAGAGTTGGAATATGCTTAGGCTTAGTGTATTGAGGCTATTGATATTATAGAAGAGGAATTCAGATCCTAAGTAGACTAGAGTAATTAAAGTCCTATATAGATCATTGTGTAAGCACACCTTGAGGTTACTTCTATTAGATTGGTATTAGAGCATTGCTAATCAAACTTGTGGTTAATGGTCCAACCAATAGAATCAGTAGGAGAGTCAACAATGGTGAGCAATGTTGTGTTAGCTAAGAAGGTAGATGATCAAGAAGTGGAAAATAGGATACTCCAAGCTAGATTGGCTCAATTGGAGAAAAAGGTAGATGAAGTTGATGTGAAAGGAGATGAAGTAAAGGATAAGATTGAAGGGAAAGGCACAAATATTTCCATTGATGATGAAGCACCTGAAGCTTACCCCATCCTTACTGAGGAGCCATTTCTGAAAGATTTAAAGGCTATGAGTGGAAAAGCACTAGGAGTTCCAATCTTTACTTGAAAGATGAAGCCAGAGATAGTCCTTGACTAGATAGAGGGACTAGAAAACTATTTTGAGTGTGATGGAATCACCGAGGCTCAAAAGGGGAAGGTTGCAAAATCTAGACTAAGAGGGTTTGCACACACTTGGTGGAAATTTATCCAAGATGAGAGAGAGAAGGAATGAAAGAGGCTCATTGCTTCATGTAAGGCTATGTTTGAAAAATTTAGAGATGCTTATATCCCTGAGGATTATGAAATCTAATTGCATAAGGGAAGACAATGTTTGAGGCAAAAGGACCTAGATGTAAACTCCTATACTAAAGAGTTTTAGAGACTTTGCATGAGATCTAGAGTTGTAGAGGATGAGAAGGTTAAGGTATCAAGATACCTTAATGGAGTAAAGTGGACCATACAAGATGAGATGAGTCTTTTGACTCTAGACACCATAAAGAAGTGCCACCAAATTGCCATCAAATTTGAAGAGAATCTAAGGAAGAAACAAGACTCTAGTACTACCAGAGGAAGAGGTAGATGGAGAGGCACTAGAGGATAGAGAGGTGGATATGGTAGAAGGAGTTCCAAACCAAAGAATCAAGGGGAGACCAAATGTTTTGAGCAACAAGAAGGAAAATCCAATAGAGGGGGTTTAAATAGAGGAAGGAACTCTAGTAGAAGAGGAAGAAATAACAACCAAGGTACAGGTTACTACTTTTCTACTATGAAGTGTTACCACTATAACTAGATGGGACATCCAACATATAGATGTCCAGAGAAGGGTTCTACTTCTCAAGGAAATTATAAGAGGGTGAATTATGTCCAAGAAGAAACTAGTGGTGGGAACAAACACCCTGAGGTTCCCTTAGAATCAAAAGAAGGTGAGAATCTTATGATGAGAAGAAATATGATTAAGGAGCCAGTAAAAGAAGAGCCTAGTCAGAGGAGGTCACTCTTAGAGTGAAGTGTAAAATGATGGGAAAAGTGTGTAGAGTCATTATAGAATCATGGTCTACTAAAAATATAGTGTCAGAGGAAGCAGTCAGCAAGTTGAAGATGACAAGAATACCCCCCACCAATCCTTACAAGGTCACTTGGCTAAACAAAGGGCAACATGTCCTTGTCAATAAAAAATCTTGGGTGGATTTTTCAATTGGGAGTTATAAGGAAAAATTATTGTGTGATGTCCTACCCATGGATGCATGTCACCTACTCCTAGGTAGACCATGGAAATTTGACAGAAAATCCATGCATGATGGAGCACAAAACTCATACTCTTTCAAGAAGGACAATGTGATATTCAAAATCTAGTCACTAATAGAAGATGCAGAGATGAAGTCATCTGGCCCTAATTTTCTCATGGCGAGTGAGAATGAGTTATTAGAAACCCTAGAAGAAGAAGAAGGAGTTGGTTTTGCATTAGTGTTGAATCCAAAATAAGAGACTGCAGACAAGACAGTCAAGAAGACAGAGTTTCCAAAGGAAGTGCAGGAGCTAATGCAGAAGTATGAAGGCATAGTCAATGATGAAAAAACATCATCCCTACCACCTAAGAGGTTAGTAAGCCACCAAATAGACCTACTCCCTAGAGTTACCCTTCCCAGTAAGGTTTCATATAAGATGACTCCTCTACAATATGAGGAGATAGCTAGGCAGATTCAAGAACTACTAAGCCAAGGTCTGATTAGGAAGAGCATTAGCCCTTGTGTCATGCCCACTATATTAGCCCCTAAAAAGAGAGTAACATAGGAGTTATGTACTGAATATAGAGAAATAAACAAGATAACCATTAGGTATAGGTTCCCTACCCCTAGAATAGAAGACCTAATGGACTTTCTTGGAGGAGCAAGGTATTTTACCAAGATAGACATAAAGAGTGGCTATCATCAAATTAGGGTAAATGAGGGGGATGAGTGTAAAATTTCCTTCAAGACCACTGAAGGACTCTATGAGTGGCTTGTCATTCCATTTGCGCTATCCAATGCCCCATCAAAATTCACGAGGTTGATGAATGAAGTCCTTAAAGACTATATTGGAAAATTTGTGGTAGTCTACTTGGATGATATACTCATCTACAGTAAGACAAGAGAAGAACATCTCAGAGACCTAGAAATGGTTTGCATGAAGCCACATGAGGAGGAGCTGATGATAAACTTGGAGAAGTGTGAATTCATCAAGATAGAGATAGTGTACCTTGGATTTGTATTATCTTAAGGAAACTTAATGATGGATCCTAGAAAAGTGGAGGCCATCATCAACTGGCCTACTCCAAGAAAAAGCACTGATGTAAGAATTTTTTATGGCTTAGCATAGTACTATAGAAATTTTATCAAACAATTTAGTGCAATTTATGTTGCTATGCTTAATACTATCAAGGGTGGGATGAAGACTAAATTTGTGTGGAATGAACAAGCTAACAATGGGTTTGAGTTGTTGAAAAAGAAGATTTATACCCAACCAATTTTGGTTTTTCCAAGCTTTGAGAAGCTATTTACAGTGGAATGTGATGCCAACAATGTAGCCATTTGTGTTGTATTGAGTCAAGAGGGAAGACCAGTTGCTTTCTACTCTGAGAAACTACGTGAAGCTAAGATCAAATACTCTTCTTATGACCTAGAGATGTATGCTATAGTGTAGGAACTGAGAAAGTGGAGGTATTATTTTCTTCCAAAAGATTTCATATTCTATTAAGATAATCAAGCATTAAGTTTCTTGAACTCTCAAGCTAAGCTCAGTCACAAGCATATGAAGTGGGTTGAGTACCTACAAGCCTACACCTTCAACATCAAACACAAGAAGGGGTTGCACAATAAGGTAGCAGATGCCTTAAGTAGAAGATCCTTGAAAATTCAAGAGATCCAACTATAGAGCATGGGTATAGACAACTTCAAAGACCTATATGGTGAAGATGGGGACTTTGTAGACATTTACAAGGTATGCCAAGAGTGTAAAAACCACTTTCATAGTCAATTCTCTGAGTATACTTTACATAGTGGTCTATTTTTTAAAGGGAGTCAATTGTGTGTCCATAGGGGTCTATTATGGAGAATCTAATACAGGAGAAACACAATGGTGCACTTAGGGGCCATTTTTCCATTTTTGTGTTAATAAAACACAAGAATTAGTTCAAAGATTTTAATTTTGGCACAAGATGAACTTGGATGTTAAGAGCTATGTAGAAGGTTGTATTATTTTTCAAAAGGCAAAAGGTACATCTACTAATGCAGGCCTATACTAGAATTTACCCATTCCAACCAGACCATGGGAATGTCTGAACATGGATTTTATAGTGGGATTGCCCAAGACAAAATAGGGAATGGATGGAATTTATGTTATTGTGGACAAATTTAGCAAGATGGCACACTTTTTACCCTACAAGATAACAAATGATGCAAGTCAGATAACTTCCATATTCTTCAAGGAGGTAGTTAGAATACATGGTTTTCCACTGAGCATAGTGTCAGATAGAGATACAGAGTTTATGAGTCAGTTTTGGAAGACTCTCTGGAAGAAGTTAGGAACCAACTTGTCTTTTGGATCTACATACCATCCTCAGTCTAATGGCCAAATAGAGGTAGTCAATAGGAGTCTTGGAAATCTCCTAAGGTTTTTAACTAAGGAGTATGGTCAAACTTGAGACCAACTCATTGGGAAAGAAGAATATGACTATAATGACACAATGAATAGGAGTACTGGTAAGAGTCCTTATGAAATTGTTTATGGCCTTCATCCAAGAGAAATATACGAGCTTAGATATCTGAAGGATGGAGCCAAGGGAAATGGATATGCTGATGAATTTGCACATTCTATGCAAGAATTCCATGAAATAGTGAGGAAGACACTCATTGAAAATACAAAGAAGATTAATAGAAAAGTGGATGAGAGGAAAAGAGATGCCCAATTAAAAGTTAGGGATCTAGTGATGGTTCACCTCAACAAGGCAAGATTACAAAAATTAACACCACATAATAGTCAAATGAGAAGAATTGGCCCATGTGCCATACTGGCCAAATATGGAGCAAATGCCTACAAGGTAGAAATTCCAAAGGATATGGGTATATCTCTGGTGTTTAATGTTGCAGAACTGGTTTTATACAAAGTCCCAATCTCAGATACAAATTATAGTTTTACCAAAGTCATACAGGAGGTGGAAGAACTCAACTTGCCATCAGCACCAATAAAGAAGGTAGAACACATACTGGATTCCAAAGTCTACAAGAAGAAAAGGAAGAAGGAATACCAAGAACACTTACTGAAGTGGCATGGACAACCAAATGTAGATATAGTTTGGATAAAGGAAACATAGTTCAAAAAATTTGGGCATTGACCTCAAATTACTCAACCCAAGGGTGGGTTGAATTATTTTCATTTGGGGAGGATGGTGCAAGAGCACCTAGGCTATCCTCAAAGCCCTAGTTAATTTTGGCTTGTAACTGACTCTAGCCAAGTCAGTATGTTTTTTCTTAGACCTCATAAGTTCTTGTTGTTGTGTGTGACTAGGTGAATTATTTTTTAGTGCTAATTTCATTCTAGTTTAGTTTAGTTTTCTTTTAAGTGTTTAGTTTAGTTTGCTTTTAAGTGTTTAGTCCTTAGAATAGGCCTAAATTTGATAAATGGGGTCGAAATGTTTCCTAGATCTATGTAAGGTGAGAAATATTCCTAAATAGGCTTTAATGATTTTAGTTCATCGATTTGTATGAGTTAGAGGCCCTAAAAGATAGTTTGCATCATAAATGCAAAAGATGCTCAAAAGTTGTCATGATAACATTTTCAACTTTTGCAAATGTTGCATGCAGCTTGACAACTTTGTATTCCCCTCATTCTAGGAGTGGGAAATAAATTATAGTGGCCAAAAATGGTGGAGGAAGCATCTTATGATACTCCATGGCTCACTTCTTGAGGTAGAATTATTGCAAGAAAGTTTTTAAAACTGAATAGAGCAAGTGTTCTTGTAACGTCCCCGCCAGGGAACCCATAAGGAATCAGGTCTATGACCTAAAATTACAATTAACAATTTTTTTTTTAACATTCTAACATAACATCGTTACCATTCACAAGTAAATTCCTTAAGGTTTCCTTAATGAATTCAATTACCATTATTAAATATTTCGTTTTATTACTTAATCGAGCAAATTCTATTTCCATTACAACTTCAATTTACATTGATTCCATTTCACATCAAAACCAACTACATTAATGAACTAGTGGAATTAATTTTCCTTTACCAACTATCACGTAATTTACCCTAGAAGTGAAACAAGCATACATAACTTATCACATCCACTAAACACATTTATCCTTTCATATTTGTTTCCTCCTTAACATTATCTATGCTCAACTCAATTGCACCATCAAAACTCAATTAAACTTTTCCAATAAGAGTCCTTACTTCCTATCTTCATTTCAAGATAATAATAGAAAGAGC
>MU225872.1:1324716-1341617 GCA_018584345.1 Thuja plicata
AGGAACATATTTGTGTAAATATTATTATTTCCCCTATTAAAATAAGAAGTTATGGTGAGTTGTAAGAGGTACAGTTTAAGCTACCATCTCGAGAAGGATCATTCTCGCATATAGCTCTTCCTAATTTTTAGTGAGCTTAGCCAGGACTTGACAGGGTTGGAGGGGCATTACAGTTCTAAGATACAAATTACAATTGGCTTGTTTGGTGTTCTTCATGTTTTAGTGGCTGAAAAAGCTTAATATGTTGGTATATTCATGTAGTAGGAGTATATTCAAGACTTTTTCTTTCAGTGAGAAATTATATTAGTGTTGATTTGGTAGCCTTAGGAAATTGTTTAAGTTTTAGGGAGTCTTTTGGTCCAGTTCAGTGTAGTTTTGGTTTTATGGCTCCCCCATGAAATCCAACCTTGGGAAACACAAGAGGCTAGATAAATAAGTTAGGGGAGCCTCTGTATATTTTTAATATTCAAGTAGGAGGTTAGAGGAATCTATTTTATATTTTTATAGTCATGCCCTAGGTGAGCTATGACTGTTCGATTAGGTGTATGGCAGAGGAAAAGATGAATGCAGAGACAAGGGTGTGTATAAAAGTTTTGAAACAAGTGTGGTCTCAGAGTCTTCAGGGTCTTTTAGATCCCTGGTTGTGATTTTAGATCTCATCAGATCCATTTGGATAGATATTTCCATAGAAGTTAGTGGACTGCTTGTGAAGAGACGAAATAGGCCTAATAGCCCTACAATTCTGCACAATGGTGTACGGAAGGCTTGGGGCCCTAGACCTTGAAAATACTTTAGGTCTTCAAAAAGGGTATCAAGATTGTAGATTGGTTTTTGGGTTTTTTTGGAATATTTAGGAAGAAATCTAGAAAAACCCTTTGGATAGGGCTAATTAGTAAATTAGGCCTAATAGGATCATTTTGAGTGAAGATTTGGAGCTCGACTAAATTGGGATTAAAGACCTATTCAAATGGGAATGTATGGATCCAAAATGTGTATAAAAGTAGTAGAAAATACCCTTGTAGCATTTGTGGAGTTGGTATAAAGGGTTTATGTTTGGAGTCCTTCAAGCAAATGAGAAGCATTGAGATAGAACTAGTGGTAGGTGTCCTTAAAGGTGAAACACAAGAAGAGTAACTCTTGGAGAAGAGTTGGAATAGTCTTAGGCTCAGTTTATTGAGGCTATTGAGATCCTAGAAGAGGAATTAGGATCCTAAGTAGACTAGGGAAAGCAAAGTCTTGTCTAGAACATTGTGTAAGCATACCTTGGAGTTACTTCTATCACAAAAGATTTACATAACATATCATTGCCCCCAAATATGATATCATCAACAAATGTTTCAGAAAATCAAAATGTTATCATTAGTATCTTCTTTTAAAAACATATTTCTATTTTCACTTGTTCTTACAAATCCAATAATTATGAGATAGGAGTGAAGTCTTTCATACTAGGCTCTAGGTTCCTTGTTTCAATCCATACAAGGCTTTGTGTAGTCTACAAATGATATTTCTCCTGTTAGGATCAACAAGCCCTTCTATTTGTTCAATGTATACCTCTTCTTCTAGTATTCTATTTAGGAATGCAGATTTGACATCCATTTGGTATACCGTAAATCCTTTGAATGCATCATAAGCAAGAAGAATTCTTACTCCTTCTAGTCTAGCAATATGTGAAAAGGTTTCTCCATAGTCACTACCCTCTTATTGTGCCTACACATTGTATAATAATCTTTCTTTGTTTCTTGTGATTTCTCCATTCTCATTCAACTTGTTTCTGAATATCCATTTGGCACCAATGACATTCTTGTCATCCGGTCTAGGTACTAATGTCCATATTTTGTTATTCTCAATATGTTCTATCTCTTCATTCATAGCACTAACCCAATCTTCATTTTCAAGTGCAGTATTAATAGATTTAGGCTCAAAATGAAAAATTAAAAATATAGTGTTTAGTGACTTACTTCTTGTTCTCATTCAAGCCTTATTGTCTCCTATGATCTGGTTTTGTGGATGATGTCTTCTGACATACTTGGAAAGTATTAGTTTACCTCTTTGTTCATCATTCTAATCATCATCTTCACCTTCATTCTGATCTCCAGATCGCTCCAAACATTATCTTGAGCAATTTCCTAATTTTTGGTGTTTGCAGCCTAATGCTCAGGTGCAATGTTCTTTTTCTTAGGCAGAGTGTCAGGTTCTTCATTGTAAACAAACCTATTGTAGTATTGTTGTTCTTTTCTTCTTTCCTCATCATTTTTCTTTGCATATTCATCTATTCTGATATTTTCTCTTTCAATGATTTTGTTACAGGACTTGTTAAGACATTTATTAGCCTTGCTCTTGGTGGAATACCCTAGAAAGATACCTTCTTCACTTTTGGAGTCAAGCTTTCCATTTCTATCATTTTTCAAAATATAACATTGACTTCCAAATATTTTGAAGTAACTTACATTGGGTGTGTAACCATACCATAGCTCATAAGGTCTCTTTTTGGTGTATTTCTTCAATTGTACTATGTTTAATGTGTAGACAAAAGTACTGGAAGCTTCCCTCTAGAATGTTTGAGTGATGCCTTTCTCAATCATTAGTGTTCTTTCACAATCAACAATGGATCTTTTTCTTCTTTTATCAATTCCATTTTTCTGTGGTATTCTTGGTGCAGAAACCTATCTTTTAATTCCATCCTCATTGCAAAAGCTAGTGAATTCATCATAAATAAATTCTCCTCCTCTATTTGATCTTAAGCATTTTACCTCTTTACCACTTTGTTTTTCTATAATAGCTTTGTACCATTTAAACATCTTGAATTCTTCTGATTTTTCTTTTAAGAACATAACTATCATCATTCTAGAGTAATCATCAACAAAGATAATGAAATATATATCACCATAGTAACTCTTAGTTCTCATGGGTCCACATAGATCAGCATGGACTAATTCTAGAATAGCATTAGATGTATGGGTTTTTCTCTTGAAACTAGACTTAGTCATTTTACCTTTTTGACAATTCTTACACATGATATGATCAAGATTTGACATGCTCATTAATCCTCTTACTTTCCTTTTATTGCTTATCTTAATCATGTTGTCAAAATTCACATGACATAATCTTTAATTCCATAACCATATGTCTTAGTTTCTAGCCATCAAACAAGTGATGTTTATATAATCAAGATAGAATAGGTTACCTTTTGTCTTTTCACTAGTTCTGATCAACCTTCCTGATTCATTAAAGATCTTTGCCTTTTTATTCTTAAATACAACTCGGTTCCCTCTATTATTCAGCTGTGAAACAATCAGTAGATTATAGTTAAGTCCTTTTACCCAGTATGCATTTTCACATCTGATCAAATTATTTAGCATTATGGTTCCTTTACCTTCAACTAGACAAGGTGAGTTATTACCCATTCTTACCGATCCACCATTATAGTACTCAAAAGTTTCAAAATTTTCTTTATCACCAGTCTTGTGGTGAGTACAACCACTATGTATAAGCCAGACATTATTCTTACTAACCTTAGATATGATTGTAGTATCTACATACCTTTCTTATCTGTTTGAATCATCCTTCATGGCCACAAATACCATCAAAATGTCTTGATCAGATTCGGTGTCAATATCTCCAGATGTGTTCTCATCCAGGTAACAAGATTTCTTCTCTTTGTCCTTATAGTCTCGGGTATCTCTTATGTCAGATTGTTGGTTTCTTTGGTAATCTCTGTTGTCACTTTTTTCAAACTTGTTTTCATATGATTTATCATTACTTCTGTCATCTTTTCTTTTGTTAGGAAATCTAGCAACAAAGTGTCCAATCTCTTTACAATTAAAACATACAAGTGGTAATTTACCTTTGTCTCTATGCAATCTTCTAGCCATTAGTGCTTCAATCTGATCAAGATCTTGGTCATCACTATGACTTTCACTATCATTTCTCATAGTGTGTTTATGACTTGACTTACTTATTTTCAAAGAAGTTTGAATGCAGACTCAATAGATGGTAAGACATGGTTATCAAAGTTATGCATCTCAAATGAAATCAATCTACCAACCTAGCTATCTAGAGTGACATTATTGTTTTCTACTGCTCTCATTTCTTGTATCGAGGATACTCTAATAGCATATATAGGCACTAAGGTTCTTAGGATTTTACTTACCACTATTTCTTTTTCAAGTACACCTCCAACTCCTTGGATAGTATTGACAACCTCTTTGATTTTGTAGCTATACTGAGTGATATTATCTCATTCTCTTATTCTTAGGTCATCAAATTTACCTCTTAGGATTTCTACCTTAGCTCTTACTACATTAGCATTTCCTCCATGTACTCACTTCAATTTGTCCCACATTTGCTTTGTAGAGGTGCAGGTTTTGACATCTTCAAATTTAGCATCAGAGAGTGAGGAAGCAAGTTCTATCATCATAGAGTTATGCTCATGCTTTTCTCTCAATTGATCAAGTGTGTGGGTTCCTATAGGAAACACATATTCAGTATCCAATTATTGATTAACATCATTTCCAATACCTAATAGGTGGATTCGTATCCTTCTTTTCCATGATGTAAAGTTGTCCTTGTTCAACTTGTGCACATCTCTTTTTCTCATCTTGTGATCTTTTTCTTAGGTCTTGAAACCTTCTTTGTAAGCACACAAACTCTGATACCAATTGTTATAATAATTGAGAGTCAGAGGAGGTGAATCAGTGACCTAAAAAATATTCCAATAAATTAACCCCAAAACTTATTACTACAATTATAATCCTATAGTTATCTTCAATCCTACAAGATGTATGCCTTTATATTATCTTCTCAAATAACTACTGCTCAAATTTTACTGTAAATCCTTATTCTTAAGCTTTACCGATTAACAGTATATCATTTATCGAAATACAGTAAATAACTTAGTGTATACTGATCAATATTGTTTTAGTAATGTGTAAAGATAAACATAAAAGCAATGAATCATAAACACATTTGACAAATGGATTTTTAGGAAACCCTATTAGGGGAAAAACCACTTGGGACCGGTAACCCAAAATTTTCACTCTTCTAAAGTGAGCTCGCTGAAGAGCCAACCCTATTAAAGGTTACACACACACTGTTAAGTGAAACCTTGTTACAGGATTTATCACTAACAATTAATCACTTGATATATAGCATTTCACTATGCTATCTTCATGAATCGACCTTTTGATACTCCTTGGGATATATCTCAAAATATAAAGGATTGTTAGATCGTTCTTGGTTAAGAGACTTTTTAAATCAATCATTAAAATGAAACAATATATTATCTATTCATATAAACAACTTAGACTTGCAGATGTTCAGATCTATTTTAAGCTCATAATACCTTTCTGATCAATGTCTCTATTCATTACCTTTTCTCTACTTCTTTCTGCTCGGTGATTTTGTGCTTCTCTATTGCTTGATGTCCACAGAAATCTTTAGCTCTATTCTTTAGCTTGATTGATCAGGACTATATGAAGTTGTTCTTCACTAGTATTCTCTTCAGCATCCTCTTCTCTATTCACCCCTAATTTAAAATGAATTAGCTTGTCTCTTTATATACATAATTTCAGTGTTTATAAGTCCTTGACTTTCTTATTCTTGGTGTGATCCGTAATTCTTGCCTTTCTTGCTTTAAATATTTACTTCAGTTTTATCCCGTAGATTTCTCTTAGGAAACTGGAATAAAATAGCTTTAAAACTCTTTCCTATCTTTGGTTTTTAACTCATCAATGAAAATAATGCTATCAACCAGTTAACTCCACATTTAGCTCTTGCTAGCTAAGTCTTTTGTCATATTTGAACTACAGTTCTTTTGAATGTTTAACTCCTTGTAAGCTTCAGTCTAGACTTCAGTTGTCCTTAGGCATCTCTGTCCATTGGGGTTGTTTGTCCATCGCATAACACTGTAATTTTTCTCATCGATAATGATTTCTTGGGTTTCTTTCTCAAGTATCACTTTGACATTCCTCTCGGGGTTCTCTATCCATCGAGGTGCACTATCTATCGGTGTTTGTTGTCACTTAGTGTATACTGATCTTTTACACATTATTGAAAGCATAACCTTTATCTCTCTAGTTATTTGCAGTCTTTGATACTCTGTATATAACCAATCATATTATATCAAGTTGACATCAATGACAATACAATACATAATCGCATTTAATGTCTTGCATTAACTTTCTTCAGCTTGGTGATTACCAACTTAACATTTTCAAATATTCAATCAGATATAGTTCATTAGATACATACAATCAAAGTTTTCAAGAAAAATTAGTTGACTTGATGAGGTTAGAAAAAGTATAGGAATCATGGACTGTAATACCCACCCATATTGGTAGGGAGGTCTTATCTAAAGAGTCACCTTTGACTCCTACACTATACCTTCTCCTAGGTATCCTAGGGTTCTTTTTTCAACCCCTAACTTTAGGAGAGTTCACTCAACCTCCTACTCCCTTCCAAGATCTCTCTACCAAGTGTTGGACCTCACTTCTCACTCCAAGACTCACTAACTAAGGTAAGTTCTTAAAATTTCTCTCATATCCAATTCATCAATTTTTGCAATGTGGAATAGCTTCCTTAAAATTCCTATTTATCATTCTTGACCCTAATTTGATAGTTTGGGTGTCACTTTACTACCAATTCCAAATTTGGTTCACAATAAGGCCTAGTATCCCTTTTAAGCCTATTCACGTCTTACAACAAGGTTTCTTGGAATTGGGATACTCGTTGAGATATATCTAAATTATTTAGGGGGTAGGTCCTCTAAGTCTTTCATTATCCACCTTTGGGTAACTAAGTCTATTATGATAGGTTTCCAATTTTAGTGAACATAGTTCCAAGTTTGAGTTATAGGTTAACTATGGGTTCAATTGCTCGAGTTCTCCAAACCTCATGTTCCTTAGTCCTCCAATGTCACAACCATTTCCAATGGTCTCATGGTTTAATCCCATATTTCCTTTTTTAGTGTTTGTCCTCTATCTTACTCCTAGCCAGGTATCTCTAGCCTCTCCTAGGGAAAGATTCTATTACCAACCAACTACATTATCTCACTCCCAAAAACATAAATTACACTATAAAATGGATTCTCTTCCATGTCCCCAAGGCTGTGAAGAACCCACGGTGGGATTCTATGGTAGAAGCATTTTAGGATATAGTCTCTGATTGGGCTAGTAGACTAGCAACAGAGACAAAAGATTTACTATCTCACCAAAAAAAACTTATGGAGTTATTCCTACAAACACAAATAATTAAAATGATAAATAAAACTAACTATACAACAAAGGAAAACTTATTTCAATCCATTATCAGACAGATGCTTGAACTACGAGCCTGATTGTTACAAAATTACAGAGAAAAATTCTTGCCTTTTTTTTTTCGTATGCTCAGTACATTGTCCAACCCATGCATAAGGCCCTAGATTGTCTTAAATACACTATTCTATCACCTCCAACTGGTATTTTAAAACCCATAACTTTTTTTGGCAACTAAGACAACTTGTCAACTTTTACACACCTGACCTCCTAACTCATGCATAACATAAAAAATAGGTGTAGATTGATTTCTCAACCAATATTAAACCTATTATTACACCTTGCAAGCATTTAATAGTGTTTTCACATGTTAATCCTAAATTTTCCACCCTAGGCAATACATTGGAAAAACTAAGCAACTAATGACAACTCTAGTTCAAACATGTTTTCACCTTACCTACTACTCAAAAATACATCTGAGACTCTCTTGGAGTCCTTATTTATTCTTTGACTTGTCTAGGGTCAAGTTCAAGGCAAAATTTCCCAAGGAACTAGCACCATTCATAGGTGCCCCTACACCACATATATTGTTAATTTGGTTTAGGATGTCAAACTTGTTTAGTCCACACTTTTTATTTGTGTGTTCGATTTTCAATTGAATTTGAGGATAGCTTGATGTATGAAATCCCTTTATGATGATTCTATATTATAAGACATTTGTTTTTTTATATATCATATTTTTAGTTAGATGATGATTATTATGTTCATATGATGATGTTATGGATATATATACAGTTTTACTAACCTACTCACCCTATATCTAGATTTTATGGATTATGTGTATGTTTTATATTTGTGGTTGATGTGTTTGTTTGGTGGGACAAAGTGGTAGTTACTTTCTTGCAAGATTCACATGATATAGCAATCCCTACTATTTCCTATTACATACATACATACATACATATCTGTGTGTGTGTGTTGCATGACGTGCATGTGCACACGCTCGTGTGTGTGTGTGTGTGTGTGTGTGTGTGTGTGTGTGTGTTTAGCTTTGTGATGCACATTTGAAGGTACTGGGCATCTTCTTCCTTGAAGTACCAGGAGTGAGTGTGTCCTTAAACATATCTCAAGGGTGAAAGAGGGGACATAACATTCAGGCCTAATCTTTGTTTTGTGCTATGAGTGGACAAGTATTTGATTGACTACCTTATATTGATCTAGTCAAGTGACATTAATCCATAAACATTGTTTGAGTATGCTTGTGATTACATTATATTTTGATTTGGTTCATTTTCAGTATGCATGCTTTCAATTAGGTCAATGTTGCATTGTTTCATGATGTTAGTAAAATGACTAATTAAGAGTTAAGATATTAAGGTTAAATAATTATACCTTATAAAATATTATAATATTAAATATGCAGTTATTGAATTATAAAGTAATAATTAAATACCTATATTTAATTAGTTCTTTAATTATAAATTCCAAATATAATAATTGAATATTTAATTAATATAAAATCAAAAACTGATATTAAATGTACAAATTAGTAATGTATCAGTTTAACATTACCTTTAGCTTCAAAAAATGCATGTTTAAAATTATGCTTCAGTTATTAATATTAAATTTAATCATGAATTTGAAATCCATAAATATTTTATAAAGTCAAAATTAAACTTTAATTAAAAGTTTAGTTGTGCAAACTTTAGTCAAGTTGAAAATTAAATGAAGTAATTTTACTAATTTGTAAAGTTGAGTTTTACTTCTTAATTAGGGTTGCACTTTTCAAATCTTATCTTTCTAGGTTTTCTATATTTTAGATCTAAAAGGTCATTTTAGAATTATTCAATAAAGTTGAAGGAGTCTCTCTGATAAATTTTGGGGTTTAAATAATTTTTTTTAAAGCTTTGGAGTTTTGGGTTTGAATTGGGTCTTCTTAATTTTGAATTCGAATAGTTGAGTTGAGATAGGTTTTGAACCTTTGGAATCAATTATTTCTCTATCTTCTTCATGTCTGTTTAAATTTGGTGCATGATTGGAATATTTATTGGGCGTTCAAAATCAACCTTAGAAATAAAGGTGTATACCCTTGTATGTCTTTGAAAAAGATTTGTTTGCATGATTAAAAAAGAGGGCTATATAAGAATGTTAAATAAATATATATTTTTGTATGTCTTAAAGTAAAAGTATATTTGCATGATAAAAATTAAATATATATTACCTAGATATTACTGACGTCATGTCCATTGATGCCAATGTGGTTGTGCAAGGATCCAGTGTTTTCAGAAGCATTTGGAAGGCCTAGAAATATGTTAAGAAATTTATGGACTCTAAGGGGCTGATGGAACATAATAGAATTATTTGTGGACTCAAATATACATGGTGGAACTTGAAGAATGGGGACAAACTACTGGAAATTCTGCAAGGATGTTCTGCAAGGAAATGGGTAGAGAAAGGAATTTCAACATTGTTTGACCTACTCCAGTAGGGCACTCTTCCCCTATGGGAGATACTGGAATCCCAATTTAGCCTTCCCAACTACCAGCGTAGAACCTTCTATGTTCTCTCTGCTTCACTATTACCCCTAGGCCCCATAAGGGGGTGTTGTGATGTACCCTCCTTCAAATTCCAACTCTTGTATCCAGATAGCACTCCCATCCACCATGGTAAGACCAGGTACAACTACAAACTCCTGACTGCCAATAATGATATCTTCTCCCATGTTAACCAAAAATGGGGACTGAGGATCCTAGACACTAAATAGAATAAATACTTTCATCTCCTTTGGAGTAGACCTGTGGAACCAAAAATTTCTTGCTTCTTGTGGAAAATTTTTCTTCATAAACTCCCATTCAAGAAACCTAGGGGGAACCAAATAGTTGTCTGGTCTGAAAATAGCAAGAATCCATAGCACATGTATTCTTTGAGTGTTTTTTTTCCTCCAAGGTTTGGAACATGTTTGGCTTAGTATACAATTCCAACTTCTATAATCTAAATATTATCTCAGGTACTATTAACAGAAACAAATTTTGTAACACATTCTGGTCTTTATTATCTTTTGTTATTCTATGGCATATCTGGAAGGGTTGAAATAATGATGTTCTTGCAGGTTTGGATAGGAACCTTACTGAGTCTAGCAGGAGACTCATTTAATCTGATATTTCTATGCAGGTCACTATAGTCCTAAAGATTAAGGAGAGAAAATTCCTACAGGTGATAAGAGAAGGAAAATCCACAACTGATAAGAAGGAGATATCCCATGGGTACACCACTATGAAAGACATAGACAAGTTTGACATCACTCTAGCAGAATTTATCATGCAAATGAAGCAGGCAGGACAAATGAACACTCCTGCAAATGCTGCAGTGATCCCTACAGAGGAAAGGGCCGAACAAGGTGGAGGCAAATCATATGAAATCCTTGGCTACAACTCAGTCTCCCCTGAATCCAAAAACGCTGAAGAAGAAGAAGGAGATACTTCTCCATAAGTTTCCAGTTCTATTTTTTTGCAAAATAGTTTGATTATACATGTAATATCCAGTGTATGTAGCTCTTAGTAGTACTGGGACTTCACGTTATACTCTAAAAATTTGTACTGATGGTTTTTGTACATGTTGTTTTCCATATTATATATGCATGTATGTTCATCTTTGTGATGACAGGTTTGTAGGTACCAGGCTACATCTTCCCTGAATTGGCAGGAGTGAGCGTGCCCTATCACAATAATATCAATGGTAAGAGAGGGGAGATAGTATTTAGGTCCAAATCATATCCTAAACCTAATTGTCCTAAGTAATGGACACATATCCGTTTGACTACCTTACCGAATTTGTCTAGTTGATAGGAATTCAAGTATCCCTTTCCTTGAGCATGTTTGATTTTTCTTGTGTTTGATTTCAGGTGCTTGATTTGATTATTTGTGTGATTGATCATGTTATTTATTTAATTGAATATTATTGGAATGAATTATTAAATATAGGGTATTTAATTAATTTAAAATTAAATTAAATATCTATGTTTAATTGAAAAGTTAATTAAAAGTGCAATTATTGAATATTAATATTTAATTGATTATTTAATTGAAAATTGGAGTAAATATGCTTTTATGCTTTATTAAATAATTAAATATTAAGTTGCATGGATTATTGTGATTAAATATTTAATTTAATTAATTTAATATTTTACTAATTACATGCGCATGATTTTGTTGAAAAAGTATTTTCAAACTAAAAGATTTCAAGTTGAGTTGTGGCATTAAAAGATATTTTAATAAATTAACTGTTATTTTCTTTCAATTTTAGAGTTGAGTTCGTTTAGGAGTTAACTAGTGTGTTTTCATTAGGGTTTGCATGATTAGGGGAAGTTGATTCTCTTTAGGAGAATTATTCTTTCATTTGAACATAACAGGTTCTTGGGAGTATTTTTGGAGAGCTTAGTGTGTTCTTGGTTTTTGGAGGATTTGAGGATTCTTGTGATTGCATGTTAGAAAATGTTTGTGTGAAACTTGTGATTGTGTTTGTGCTTGGGGAATTCAAGGTTTAATCATCTTCAAATGAAAAATTCTTTCTATTTCTTGCATTGGATCTAAGGTAGGGTTTGATCCTTTTTGTGATTCAATTCTTGATTAAATTGTGTCTTCTTTGTGCTTGATTTAATTAAATTTTCTTATTTAGGAGTTATTGAATTTCTTATTTTAAAAGGGTATTCTTGAAACCCTAGTTGGTTATTTCTTTTATAAAATGGTTATTTAGCATAGTATTGTTATGCTAGCCAAATTTCAGGGAAAATTTCCTCCTATAACTCCTAGAAAATGATAAATTAAATTATCTAAAGTTAGAACTATAGAGGAAGGAAAAATAATTTCCCTTAGAAATCAATTTTCTTTAAAAAAAAATCAATGCCCCTCTTGTAAATTAATTGTTCAGAAAAAAATTGATTCATTGGAAAAATACAGTGCTTTTTAAAAAATTCACTAGTAAAGACAAAAATGAATGAAAAGACAAAAAAAATAAAAGTCTTTTCTAAATTTATGTTTTCATAAATATTCATTTAAAAGAAGAAAAAAAAAAGAAGTTTAAAAAAAAACTCATTTTGCTTTTGGTTAAAAAAAAATTTAATTACAAACTGTTAGAATGAATTTAGAATAACTGAGAGGGGAGGGGTGAATCAGTTATCCTCAGGTCTAGATGTACCAAATAAAACTTTATGTATTTTAAACAATTCAGATCTACTCGGTAGTAGTAGCATATGTCAACAACTTGATCATGCAGTTTATTGCTTAATGTAATTAGCTTGTAGAAACATAATAGTAAAATAAACCATAAGCATTCACACAAGTTGACACAAGTATTTAACATGGAAACCAATATGGGAAAAACCACCAGTAACATGCTACTAAGTTTCACTCTTTTTAAGTGAGCTCTGTGAGGAGCCAACCCTGTTAAAGGTTACAATAACACATTGTTAGGTCTGACCTAGTTAAAGGATTTAATCACTCTGTTAGGAGTGGCCTTGTTAGAGGACTTAGAACATTCCACCTGAATGTCACCTTGCTTAGAGGATTTATACAAATTACTATTAGGCCAACCTTGTTAAATTATTTTAATTGATATAGTGGTTAGAAAGTAATCAGCAGTTGTGATCTGATACATACAACTTACTTTGCAAATTCAGATCCAATTATAGCTCTGATGCTAACTTACTGAGTGACCTGCATTGTCATTTTGATCTTCTGATCTTCTTGGAAATATGTCAAGCAATCACACATGAAAATTTATACTTCTGTGTTCAGCCTTCTCTGCTAGGTCATGCCAATCAGTAAATCAACTATGCAATCCTCTTGCATACACACATGTACACCAAATCTGTACATCCACACTTTAATGAATAACCCCTTGAGGTTATCATATACCTCTCTGTCTAGGTCAGATAAATCTTTGCCACTTAATCAAGATCGTAGATCTTAGGTTAGGTCAGATCCAACGGATCATTCCATCAATACATTACATTTACTTCTCCAAAGTAGTCTCTAATTAAATTTTGAATCCATGCATTAATTACGGTTATCCATACATTAAATAGCATGGATAAATCTTTAATTAACTTTACATATCCCAATAAAATTAACTAAGTTGGCCAAAGATCTCAAATCTTATCATTAATCCAAATACAACAAGTCGGCCAACATCTGTGATCTGCTTGGCAATCACTATTTCCACTCAGCAATTTCACTGGTGCTTAGCACAAGCCAGACTAGCTCGACACAAAACAGATAGAAAAACTATCTTTGAAAGATAAACAACTAAGTACTTTGCCAGAGTGCCAACTGATCAAGTACCCTTTTATTTGCCTTAACTCAACCATTCACTTGGTCTTCTTGTTAAGTCTTCTTCATCAATCAATAGATATGGTACTCAAATAGATAACAATAGTCTCACCAGTTAAGGTTTGACATCAATGTCAAAATAACAATTGCTTGCATTGTCACTTTCCAACAATCTCCCTCTTTGGCATTGATGGCAACACAAAATATTAAAAAAATGATTTAACAAGTATAGTTACCATACAATTCAAAAAGTCACCTGTTTTTTTCGATATGAAAAAATCTTCATTAATATCTTTAGCTTCATTGTGATACTTATCTGTAAAGCATTTCTCCCTCTGTGTTTGTAATCACAATGTAATCATCTGTGTCTCGATCATTTGTAAACTCCCTCTAAGTAGATAATCACTTCATTATTTTCAATAGTAACTTCTTCCTCTATATAGGTAATCTCTCCCTCTTTGAAAACAATTCCAAAGACTTTAATATCTTTATCATGTAGATCTTCAGTATCATGTTGATTCTGTCATCTTGATTATGACTGATCTTGTTTTTTGTCCTTATCCAACTTCACAACTTTATTCAGCATCCTAAAGTGTGACTTACTGTGCATCAATGTGTCAAGTATTCTGAATGTAATATTTGATGCAACAGTACCATACAAAACTTAATTAGCCTCAGTTGGGGGAATCACCCCCAATTTATATTATAGATACTCATGAGCATCCTTGGGTAGTGCCTTTTTGAATATGTCTGCTATTTGTTCTTTAGTGTTCACATAATCCAGTCTCACTTCTTTATTTTGAACTAGCTCCCTCAAGTAATGATACTTGATAGTTATGTGCTTTTTCTTCGAGTGAATAACATGGTTTTTAGAAATATAAATAGCACTCATGTTATCATAATAAATGACAACTGGTTCAGTGATTTCTTCCTTCATACCTTTTAGTAGTATCTTGAATCACACAATGTTAGAATAGTTGACTGCTGCTGCCACATACTCAGCTTTAGCTATAGATTGTGAGGTGTAGTTCTGTTTCTTGCTTGTCCATGTGATCAATCTTTTTCCTAAAAGAAATTCTCCACCAGTAGTGCTTTTCCTGTCATCAACATTTCCAGCACAACTAGAGTCAATGTAAACTCTGAGTTTAAAATTGTCATTCTTCTTGTAGTATAGACCATAGGCATCAGTTCCTTTCAAATATCTTAGAATCCTTTTTACTGCCATCATGTGAGTTTCCTTGGGGTTAGAAGAAAACCTTGCAATAATTCCAATAGCTAGGGCAATGTTAGGTCTACTATGTACAACATACTATAGTTTTCCAATCATTGATATGTAGAGTGTTTGGTTCACTTCTTTTGTGTCATCATCTTTTGTCAGCTTCTGTCTAGTAGCCATGGGCGTACTCGCTGGTTTGGATTCTTCCATTCCAAAAAATTTTAGTATCTCATCGATATATTTAGATTGAGTGATATAGATACCATTCTTCATTTGATAAATTTGTAAATCAACAAAGAATTTTATCTCACCAAACATAGACATCTCAAATTCAATTTGCATCTCTATTGCAAATGTTTGGCAGAACACATATTGTCCACTAAATATGATGTCATCTACAAAAATTTCAGCTAATAATGTACCTTTTCTTTTCTCTATCTTCAAGTACAAGTTGTTGTTGTCATTGGTTCTTGCAAATCCAATCTTGATAAGATAATTGTGCAATCTCTCATACCATGCTCTTGGTGCTTGCTTCAGCCTGTATAGTCAGAAAATGGAAGCACTTCCATAGGAGACTGGTTTATCCTTTTGAGTGAGTGGTTTTAGGTCATGAAAATCACCTTTGAATGGGTTCTTGATCTTGACATGGCTTCCCCCCTAACCTGCCTTTCTAACCTCCATTTACTGACCTAAATTCTACATTCTGGGTCTCTGACCTGTGATCCTAGGATCTAGGGACAGGGTCAACCTCCTAGGATAGGGTCAACCTTGGCCCTACCCTAGGAAAGGGTTGACCTTGGCCCTATCCTAGGATAGGGCCGACTTCAACCCTGTCCCAGGGTCCAAATCCCAGGAACTTTTGGTTTCTGGGCTGTCGGTCTTCACAAAAAGTCTATTCCCGCTTCCGGGTCGGCTATTTCAGGTTCTGAATCGGTTGATTCCTAAATTATATTTAATATAGGTCCTCTCCTAGGGGTAAAGGCTTGAATGATAATTTAATTGTCCTATGTAGGCCTCCTTAGAATATTGTGCCCTAGTTTCATATAAAAGGGAGCTTTCTCCTCTCATTTTCTCTAACCACGATCAAGCAATTGAAGTCTTCTAATCAAGCATCAAGCATCCTCATGAAGTGAAGTCCAAGCAAGAAATTAAGAAATATTTGTAGCAAGAATCCATCATTCTCAAGTATCCATTTGCATAAAGGAGATCCATTGGAGGCCATTGAAGGATTCAAGCCAAAAAAGTTCCCTTTTGGTGATCTCTCCATCCATCTTCTTCCAAAGCCCTTGTCAAGTTCAAGAATCCATTCAAGACTTGGTGTTGGAGATCTAAAAGAAAAAGATTGAAGAAATCCTTCCATTCTAAATTCCATGTTTTGAAGCATACTTGTGGATCCATGGATTCGAATCCGCCACAAGGACATTACAAGCAAGGTGAATTTGAGTTTTGCTTTGTTATTGTTTATGCAATCTTCAATTACATATATTAAGGCTAATTCCAAAACCGGGGTTTGACCAAGGCAAACCCCTTTCCCCCAACAAAAAAACATTTTTCTTGTAGGTACAAGTTCAGGACTGTAGATCTGAGGCTAGATCTGGATACCCTTTTCAGATTTCTTTTGGACTATGCGAATAGGGACACTTTCGGAGTTGAGCAGACAGCATTGGAAAAAGTGGTACAGGGTCAACCTTTTTCATAAGACAACATCGAAATGGAAAAGTATTTTTGGGTTTTGTCCGTCTCTATGTTTTGATTTGGTATCAACTGTCAGCATCTCCAGAAACAGTCTATAGATCTCAGAAAATAGCAATATCTGATCTGCCATTTTTTAAGGTTGGTACTTTCTCCTATTCTTTTCAATTACTATCATTAATCATATTAATCAATAAAATTATAGAATTTAAGATCCTCTTTCTTGGTCTCTTTCCAAATAGTGGATTCATTTGTGTATTTACCCTTTGGGGTTGATCAAAATTGGATCCCCTATTTGTGTATTTGAGGGTGAAAGAAAGGAGCATCTTATCTTCCCTTAATCACAATCACAATTGCAATATACAATCAATCAAATTCAAGTAAGTGTAAATTAGGGTTAAGGAAATCAACACAAAT
>MU225872.1:1362551-1372689 GCA_018584345.1 Thuja plicata
GTTAGATTTACATCTTAGATTATAATTTGCAAACACACACTTCTTGCATTTTCATCATGAAATTATTTTGGTGTATGGCTATTTTTCTCATTATCCTTCTTTTAGCATCTCTTTATAGTACCTATGACATCTATGAGAGTGTTATCCATTTTATCATGTTTGTCAATCTTCATGTTTCACTTGCTTATGCTATTTTAAGATTGACCAATACTAGTCTCCCTACTTTCAAAACTTTAATTAAGGATTTGTGCAGTGGACTTATTGTTCTTTTAGATTATGTGAATAATTTGGTAGATGATACTCCATTACCTAATCTTACTAATATTCCTAACCTTCCTAATCTGATCATTTCTAATAATCCCACTCCTATTATTCCATCTTCCATCCCTAGTTCTTCTCATACTTTTGTTAAGGCTCAAACTATGGTACAAGATGAGGATGTGCAAGAATTTATAGATTTACCTTCTCCTTCTTATCCTATCCATGGTGATAATAGAGGGAAATCCAAAGAAACTTCTCCTAAAACTATTATTCCACCTTACACAAAATTCTCTCATAAGCATCATAATCAATCATCTCCCATAGATGCTATTCAAGATAGGTATGCTACTAGATGCACTATGGTAGTTAAACAAGGTTATAGGGGTTTAGGGCTTGGTGTTAATGAACATGGCATTAAAAATCCGATCAATGTATCTCCTAAACATGATATGCATGGTATAGGTTATTCATCTTCTCAATTTCACGTGGCTGATATTAACTATCGTCCTCCTCTTGATATTCTTCTTCCAAAACCTACCTTAGATCATCCTAATACTCCTCAAGATGTGGCTAAGAAAGTCTATGTACACTTAATGAATTCAAAGAAAGAAAAATTTAAACCTATTCCAAAAAATGCTTTACATAAGTACAAATGTCCTTTCCACAATAGTAATAAACATTTAATTACTGATTTTGTGCATTTCAAATTATATGTCAGAGATAGAGCTTCTCATGGAATTATATCTTATTCTTGGGCAGTATTACAATTTCTTCATAATTTTGACATAGGGCATTCCCCTTCTTCTTCTACAAGTTAGACTATGTTTCTCCTCTTGTCTCTTAAACTAAGGGACAAGAGGTATTCTATTACAGTTTTATAGGATCCATTATATTCTTAGCATGAATGTTGTTTTGAGTATAATCGGTTATTCTTTCTACATTCTATTCTTATAACTTCCTACACTCATGATATTCTTTCTAGGACATCTGTTTTGTAAGGATATCTCTTACTTTTATAACTTGGATATAATTTTATATATCCCTTACTGTCATCCCTGGGGGGCAAGGTATTTCCTCCTTATACCTCTATCTAAGCATCTACTTTCCTTAGCTTAGTGGCATTTGTTTATGTTGCAAACATTATTTTCCTCATAAAGATTTATGTTTTGACCATTGATACCCCCTTATTTGAGAGGTGATTGTCCTAGGTCATTACCTCTTCTTTATTTTTCAAATTATGCTCTTTATAAACTCTTTCCCTTGCTTTTTGGTTAGAGTTTGTTATCCTTCATTCCAAGATACCTCATCCTCTTTATTGCAAGGAGCTTGATGATTGAATCTTGGGTCCCTCTTGCTTTTCGAAGATGACATTTATCCTAAGCACTCCTCTTTTGTAGGGCTCTTGTTGATAAGATCTCTTCCTCTTTGAGGATCCTTTTTCCATAAATGACATATCCATTTCATGATTATCTATGTTCTTAGATGTAAGGGTCAAGGCTCTTCGCTAAAAATATAGTATACATTGTTGTTAACCTGGATATCTTCTTACCTTGTGAAGTAGGTATTCTCTTTCTCTTCCTTATCCTGCCTAGTGGGTAGCCATGATGAGGAGGGGGGAATATATAGGGTCTCCCTTGTACTATAATTTACATTTATTTACATTTTACAACATGCTAAATCCTCGGAAGGTAACGCACATAATTTGCTAAATCTTGAAGAGACACGCAGTTTTACTTTTATATTTGCTAAATCCTTGGAAGGTAACGCACATAAGTTGCTAAATCTTGAAGATATACTCACCCTTTTTATTTTACAATATGCTAAATCCTTGAAAGGTAACGCACATAAGTTGCTAAATCTTGAATGGACACGCATTTTATATTCCATAGTGATACAAGAATGTTGATCTATGGATATTTTCAAAAGTCGTCAAAAGACGCATTTACAATTACAAGAACAATTTTGGGTGAACCTATTGGGATCTCCCTCCAGGGTGATTCATAGTAAGGTGGGCATCTTACTAGGCGAGGTAATCACTTTCTCTTCTTTCTTTCGCTTTCATGCTAGTAGGATTAGATCATGAAGCTATGTTATCTATGGTGTTGTTCTTGTCTTACTTATGTAGGCATGTATATTTTCTATGATGGATTGCTCTTTATTTCCATATCTTTATGTATGTATGTTGAGTTAGAATCCTTAGTTTGGGGCCTCATGTCCCTGACTTAGTGATATTCTACCTCATTGCAATCCACTAGGATTCTTTCTCCTCTAAACATTACTGTGAGCACGTTTGATTTTTGTACTCCCGCTAAAGTGGGGGCTTAATGTATCATCTTAAAATGGAAGCACTTCCATGCTAAGAGTGTTTAGCCCTCCTTGGGGGATGTTTTTTACCTTTACCATATCATCCTCCTATTTCTGCATCATCTTATGCTTCTTGGTTGGTTCAGGGCCCTGATTGGGCCCCTTCGGGCACCTCCTACCCTACATGGCATATTTACCAGGGGTTCTGGCCCCCTGGTTCAAGATCAGGGTCAACCTCGACCTTGACCAGGGTCCCCCTTTCAAAATAGGAAGCTTGTTGACTACTGGGGGTCATCAAAAATTCAGTTTTCCCTCTTCCGGGTCGGCTGTTTCGGGTTCCGAAGTGTTGATTCCTAAATTATATTTAATATAGGTCCTTTTCTAGGGGCATGGGTCTAATTGGAATTTATTTATCCTATTTCGGCCTCCTTAGAAGATTGTGCCCTAGTTTCATATAAAAGGAAGTTTTTCTCCTCTCATTTTCTCTAAGTGATACTAAGCGAATATTGAGAAAAAAAGGAGAAGTTTCAAGCATCCATTGTTCCACATATTTCCAAGCTCTCAAGGTGTTCAAGTCTTCCTCTCAAGAATTCAAGTTCTCTATTAAAGATCAAGGAGTCAAGATCTCAAGCCTTTGAAGGGATTAGGTGCAAACATTATAGATTCACCATTCAAACCCTAGATCTAGCCATCATGGTGGTGTGATCTTCCTTCAAGATCCTTTGTGCATCCTCAAGAGTCTTTCATCATCTCTTCAAAGTGGATTTCAAGCATACAATCATGGAGTTAGAGGTACAGAAAAGTTGATTTGAGACTAGATCTGGTTACCCTTTTCGGCTTTCTTTTAGACGGCATGAACAGATTTTTTGTCAGACCTGTGCAGGTCAGGGTCAACATTATTGGGTTAGGGTTGACATTTGTGGGTCAAGGTCAACTTTTTTCATAAGATGACATCGGAAAAGAAAAATATTTCTGGGTTTTTTTTGTCTCTGCATTCTGGTTTAAGATCAACTACCAATTTTTCCAGAAACGGTCTACAGACCTCAAAAAATAGCATTCTTTGATCTATAATTTTTCTCAAGGTTAGTGCATTTCTCCTATTTCTTCAATTACTGTCATATACCATTTCTATACATATAATTAATAGAATTTAAGGTATCTCCTTTGTTATTCTCCATTCCAAATTGGTTATTCATTTGTGCATTAGCCCTTCTTTGGGGTTGATCAACTTGGATCTCCCATTTGTGCATTTGGGAATAAAAGGGGAACATCTTATCTTCTCCTTAATTACAATACACAATCAATACAATTCAATTCAATTTAAGGAATTCAATACAATCTAGGCAACTCAAAGAACAATTTATATATCAACAAATTTTCTATTTCAAACATTACATTTCAAGATAATCAATAATCAATCCAACCATTCTTTCTTAATACATTATACATTTTTAATAAGCATATCTCTATTTCAATACTCCTTTTACATTTCGGTAAGATAGGATATTTTTCTTATCTTACACTAACATATGATTCTCACTAAAAAATAAATTTGAATCTACATTAAACAATATTTTATATTTTCTAAAATTAAAAATTAAAAAATTAAAACAAAAAAAAATTCTTACCTATTTTCGGCCGAAGTACCCCTATTTTGCTCCTCAAATCTTGGAAGGCGCTCAGTACAAATGAGCCGCCCTAACCAAATTTTGGTGTTTATATAGTTTTTATAGGTTCCGGCCCAAACTGGTCTGGCTGGACCTATTTCGGTTAGACCATTTTCGACCGGAACCACTCTACCACATCGACACCACATGGCATCATGTGTGCACCACGTATGTATGGCCAGACATGTTTCGGTCGAAAGGGGTCCAGCTAAAACATGCCAAATGGTCCCCAAGTGTGACACAGTTCCGTATTTTTACCCATATATATATAAGTTAGTTTTTAGAGTGTTTAATTTATTTAAATATATGTATATATATCTTTTATTTAAATGTTTGTTTTATTTTGAATATGTTTTAAAACCTTAGTTTAAATTTAAGGTTTTAGGATCAAACGATTATTAACTAGTAGTTAATTTAAGGGGATTTATTTAAAGAAGTTAATTATTAATATTAACAAAATATTTACTTTAGAGGAGATTTCATCATATGAAGGTTATTTAATTGTGGAAAATGAAAGTATTAATGTTGGGTTAATATTAATATCAATTTAAATTGTATTTCATACTAATGGAATTATAGGCGGAATTAGTAATTACTTAAATAGGTTAATTTATGTATGTGAAAATTTATAAATTAACCTATAGGAGATTTTATTGTATACTTTTGTTGAGATTTAATTATGTTTGGTTAGTAATTTAAATAATTAAGTGAATTTGCATAACAAGATGTTATAAATTTGTCTATCCCTAAGTTAACCCTGTGTTTGATTTAGTGTATTATGTATATGAATTTATTATGCCATGATGTGTTTTGGGCACGTGATGAAATGAATTATACATTATTTTAATTATCATGTTGTCGGGTATCTGTTGGGCTAGATGACCCTTAGGACATAAATCTAGAGGTTTTGGGGCTGTAATTTCTGCATGGCATCTTATGTGATGTCAGTTCGTGTTTTGTGATGATGTCATGGTTCTGATTTATTATACCCAACCTGATCTAGTATAATGTGCTTTATGGTCTTATGAGAATATTGTGATTATTGTTTGGTTAATTGAGAACCTATGTGCTCCTGAATGGGAAGGATGTGATTTGTGATTATGTATATCTTCAAGTGTTGATTATGAGCCTAGGTGGGTTAACTAAGTGTATAGAGAGGAAGTGGCTTGCAATGGGTCTAGGGCCCTAAGCGGTTACTAAGGTACCCGACTGGAAAATTACTTAATAAGCGAGAATGTGAAACATTAAAGGGGTTTAAAATGAGCTAATAAGATGTTTGAGTCTCTACCCATGCCTTGAGTGTTTTCACATGATAAGATGAGAGTTTGGATCCTTGTCTTCATGAAAGGATTACTGAGCCACATAGTGTCACTTGGAGGCCAGATTCAAGAGGTACTACTAGGGTTACTTTCAAGGTTAGGCTTATGTGATGAAACTTCCCTATATACAACTTAGGTTACCCTACGTGTGTTAGTTACCTCTGATATTGTTTAGTGTTCCTTATTATGGTTTAGTGACCTTCTAGAATCTTCCTATGCTTTGAGTATGATGTCATGTATACCTTGATGTTTATCTTCTTGTTGTATACCCTGTGTGAGTGGGCCTGTTACTATCTCCTCAGCACGGTGGGAGTGGACCTTTGGTTCCATGCGGTCAGGTGGTAGTGATTCTTATCACCATTGAGATCTGACAGTTTTTCTTTGTGCTTGTATGATCCTTGTTGCGGGTCTATCTTCTTAGTCTTTTGGAGATTCATTCAGCTACTTGAGTTGTGTACTTGTACCGTATGTGAATATTGGTTATCATCCTTTGGAGGATGCATTGTATTGTTTTATTATGTATTATTACATACCCTGTGACTTGTGTAATGGATGTTTATTAGGTTGTATACCCTTTGGTATCAGAAGTTTATGTAATCTTTTATTATGAGATGTATGTTATTGGATTCAGTTGATGTAACCTTTATGTCACTTCTTATATTTGTTATTCATAGATTATTACTTAAGTAATTCTACATCAAGGAACCCTCAAGAAATGTTATCTATGTATGATTTGTATTTCATGTATGTCATGTACTTCATTGTATTTCTTCCGCATTGTTATCAATATTGTTTGTAAACATTTAAGAAAAAAATTATTTCATAAACTTGGTGTCAAGTTTAGGTTAAGTTCTCCTAGGTTCCCTTGCAGGGCATTACATTTGGTATCAGAGCCCACGTTTCTACACTAGGAGCTCTGGGAAATATGTATGCCCATTAGTTATCTTTTGATTTTAAAACTTGAAATAAACATAGACATACAACTTTGATGTATTTAAAACCATTGCTTTGTGATTATTTGATTTCTTTTGATGTTTTGGTTTTGATTTTGGTTCTAAGTTGTGGTTTGGTTCTCTGGTTGATTCAGGAATCATGCCTAAAACTAGAGTTGCTAGGGGTCATGGAAGAGGCCAAAATGGTGGTCGTGGGAGGGGTAGGGATAACAATCCTTCCATGAGTGGCAGTCAGGACAGTGCTCATCAGCACAATAGAGATGAGCATCTGGCTAATTTTGGAGAGCTAGATATTAGACAGTTGTTGCAGGAGTTACTGAATCATATTCCTGAGCAGGGTAGAGTGGAGAGGGAGAGATCTAGGAGCCCTCAAAAGAGGACTATTACAGTGGATCCTGAGGTGGTGGCAGTGAACCATATGAGGGATCTCATGAGAGTTCCACCTACTTCCTTTGATGGGAAAGGAATAGGGTTTGAAGCTGAGACTTGGCTGGTTGCATTAGAGAGAATTTTTTCTATGCATCCCTTTAGTATTAATACTAAAGCTAGGTATGTAGTAATGCAACTCTCCAATTTTGCAGCGATATAGTGGAAGATAGAGGAGGAGAAGTTAGGTCTCCATATGGACACTATTACATGGGGACTCTTCCTTGAGCACTTTAGAGAGAGATTCCTCTCTAATCAGTGGAGACAACAGAGGGTTGATGAGTTCCATAACTTGAGGTAGTTGACCCTATCAGTGGTTGAGTATGAGCGTCGATTCTTTGAGATCAAATAGTATGCTGGATATTGTCAGGATTTGACACTTATGATTCAACACTTTGTTAGGGGGTTGAATGAATGCATTGTTGGGGAGGTTAGACTCTTTGAGCCTACATCCCTCAGAGAGGCAGTCATCAAAGCTACCCTTGCACAGGAAAATTTAGCTTTGGGCCATGGTGGTCATTCAGAAGAGTAGTGTAGATTACCTACTTCTATTTTCAGAGGTAATCATTCTAAGGGAGCTAGGAATTTGAGAGGTCCATATACCATTCCAAACGGTAATCAGTCTTAGCAGCAAGGAGGAAATAATTCTTCTTCTTTTAGTGGTCCTCAGATTAGGAACTTTCATGACATTTAGCACAGCAAGCGCAATCGGCCAGCTCAACCAGCACAGAGTGTGTATCAGGATGTCAGTAGCAGTAGTGTTCACCAGTCTAGAGTACCTTTAGTTAGAGAAGGTGGTAGCAAGGGAGCTTTCTTTACTTGTGGGAAATTTGGAAATTTTGATGTCAATTGTCCTCAGCGTGCACCGTAGTCCTTAGGATAGAGGCCAGTAGCTTCTGAGCCTATAGTGGGTAATGTTGGTATGTCTCACAAAGTGTATGTAGCATTTGATTTTCCTCCACCTGTGTATCATGCTCATGTGAGTAGGGTTGCGATTAGAGGTCTAGCAGCTGGGTTCTGGATTCATATATTGGGGAATGATCCTCAGTCTTTGAATCAAAGATATGGGAAGGGTCCTATAGGACCCACACTTTGAGTCTTTTAGGACTTGGTTGGATATTTTGTGATGAGAGAGTGACATCTCTATCTTTGTTTTAGGCTTCCAAGAGTAAGCCTAGTTTTAGGGGAGGAGGATGTAATACCCACCTCTTAATTTTCTTTTAGTTTTTAGATGCCGAATTCTTTTAGGCATTTTTGTGTATGTGTGGTTATTTCAGTTGATCTTGAGGACATTTATGTATTGCATTTCATTATGATATAAATCCATTGCTTAGAGTATTATATCTCCTATTTGCATTTAGTTTATGGTTACTTTGTGATGCTTATGTATATGTTAGGATTTCATTTGGATTATGGTTTTCTAACAATACTGACCCTAGATTTATGTGTGCATGGATCATTCTATGTTTTGCATTACTATTTCATGTGCTTGGTATGGTATGTGACAGAGTCATAGTTACTTGCTTCGGCAAAATCCACATTATAACCTAGTCTCAACCATTGTTTGTAATATTATATATGCATGTATGTTCATCTTTTTGATGATAGGTTTGCAGGTACCAGGCTATGTCTTCCTTGAATTGGCAGGAGTGAGCATGCCCTATCACAATAATCTCAATGGTAAGAGAGGGGAGATAGTATTCAGGTCCAAATCCTACCCTAAACCTAATTCTCCTAAGTAATGGACAAGTATCTGTTTGACTACCTTAGCGAATTCATCTAGTTCTGAAGAATTTGAGTATTCCTTTCCTTGAGCATGTTTGATTTTGCTTGTGTTCGATTTCAGGTGCTTGATTTGATTATTTGTGTGATTGATCATGTTATTTATTTAATTGAATATTAATGGAATTAATTATTAAATATAGGGTATTTAATTAATTGAAAATTAAATTAAATACCTATGTTTAATTGAAAAGTTAATTAAAAGTGCAATTATTGAATATTATATTTAATTGAAAATTGGAGTAAATATGCTTTTATGCTTTATTAAATAATTAAATATTAAGTTGCATAGATTATTGTGATTAAATATTTAATTTATTTAATTTAATATTTTATTAATTACATGTGGATGATTTTGTTGAAAAAGTATTTTCAAACTAAAAGATTTCAACTTGATTTTAGGATTCAGAGTTGAGTTGTGGAATTAAAAGATATTTTAATAAATTAATTGTTATTTTCTTTCAATTTTGGAGTTGAGTTCTTTTAGGAGTTAACTAGTGTGTTGTCATTAGGGTTTGCATGATTAGGGGAAGTCAATTTTCTTTAGGAGAATTATTCTCTCCTTTGAACATAACAGGTTTTTGGGAGAACTTTTGGAGAGCTTTGTGTTTTCTTGGTTTTTGGAGGATTTGAGGATTCTTGTGATTGAATGTTGGAAAAAGTTTGTGTGAAACTCATGATTGTGTGTGTGCTTGGGGAATTCAAGGTTTAATCATATTTAAAGGCAAAATTCTTCCTATTTCTTGCATTGGATCTAAGGTAGGGTTTGATCCTTTTTGTGATTCAGTTCTTGATTACATTGTGTCTTCTTTGTGCTTGATTTAATTAAATTTTCTTAATTAGGAGCTATTGAATTTCTTGTTTTAAAAGGGTATTCCTGAAACCCTAGTTGGTTATTTAATTTAGAAAATAATTATTTAGCATAGTATTGTTATGCTGGCCAAATTTCGGGGAACAATTCCTCCTGTAACTCCTAGAAAATGATAAATTAAATTGTCTATAGTTAGAACTATAGAGGAAGGAAAAATAATTTCCCTTAGAAATCAATTTGCCTTAAAAAAAAATCAATTTCCCTGTTGTAAATTAATTGTTTGGAAAAAATTGATTCACTGGAAAAATATAGTGCTTTTAAATAAATTCACCAATAAAGACAAAAATGAATAAAAAGACAAAAAAAATAAAAGTCTTTTCTAAATTTCCATTTTCAAAAATATTCATTTAAAAGAAAAAAAAAAAAAGTTTAAAAAAAAACATATTTTCTTTTGGTTAAAAAAAATTTAATTGCAAAAAAAATATCTATATAAATGTATTTAGGTGGTGGGGGTCACCACACCCCCACCACTGTGGGCTGCGTAGAGTGCGGTTCCCAATGTCCAAGCGGTGGTCCCGCGGGGTCTGCGGACTACCACTGCCCAGGATAATGGGG
>MU225872.1:1400219-1447374 GCA_018584345.1 Thuja plicata
TGTGTATGTGTGTGTGCATATGTACACACACACACACACACACACACACACAAATATATACCTTTTTTTTTTAGAAAATAAATTAAAAAATAATAAAAATTCAAAAGAAAAAATATCAAAAGTACATCCATACATTAATATATTAAAAAAAAAAAAATTTTAAAATACATCCTTGCATGCATCACTCTCTTTTAAACGAAATTAATTTAAAAATATATTTTTTTTAATGATTACCTATTGACATTATTTAATATGTAAATTACTTTAATATATTTAATGTATATTATTTTATATTATTTAATTTATTTAACATATAAATTAATTTATATGAACTTTGTTAAAGGATTATTTAAATAATTATACTTTAATTTAGTTTAAAATTTAATTAAATTATATTTTTCTTTTCTTATAGATCATATTTAACTTTATTAATTTTAAATTTAATTATAATTAATTTGGATTATAATTCAATATTATTGATCTGAGAGTTTAAATGTTGATGTATATTGGAGTTTGATTTTGTTAATACATGATTGTCAATCATAGGTAGTGTAAAGCCTTAGGTAGGGATTGTGTATCAAAGGCTTGAGATTCATTTGTTATTGTATATATGTTTTTGGTTTCATACTCCATGTGAGATGTTATTGACACTATCATATTTATCCGACCTTGTTTTCAGAGTTGTGTTCGTATGTTTACTTGAGCATTTTGAAAGTGTTTATGATGTTGTGGTTATTTGAGAAAAAGTATGTTACCATGTTGGATGGAACTTATTTGAGAAATATTGAAACCATTATGGGGTTATTCTATCTAAGAGCTTAGGGTAGGTTATATGTTGGATTTTGTTTCATATATGTGTTGGCATTAATGTTTTTTCATTGATTTCAACATATTCCTACCGTTGGAGACAGTGTTCCTAGTATGATCAATGAGAAGCTTGTTTTGGTACGACTACTGTATTGAAGTTCATATGTTGCGAAGGTACTGATGGTTTTAGTGATGTCTATAGTTGATCCATGTCAACTTACAGAGGCTCACAAGATAATTTGAGTGAGCTATGATTGATTTATCACATAATAGTATTTTGGTTGTTCAGGTAGAGACAATGTTATAGTTCTTGGATTGGTGGGCATTGGTTATGCAGTATTCTTTGTTGCTAACCTGATGGTGAGTTCAGGACATGTATGTGTGTCCTAAAATTAAGTAGTGTGTGATTTGGATATTGGAAAGCTATTTTTCTTTAATTATAGAGGTTGTTGTTTAATCTTCCTAATGAATAGTGTATAGATAGTTATGAATTATGAGTTAGAGTTTTTTTTGGTGAGGTCATGGCAATTCATTTTGCTTTCTAATGTTTCTAGATAGTTTCCTATTCATGTTTCTACATCACATTGGGTTATGCAAAAAGATTTGGTGATTTTTCATGTTATGTGGTGTTATTAATGTTCTTGGCCTACTTGATGGTGTAGGGTGTTCTAAAGGATCATGGTGTGATTTATGGATCTAGACTGTGTTCAAGGATGTTGCTATTGGTCATTTCTATGTATTAGCTGACATTCAATGGATCATATTGTGTATTGAGATCTAACATGAATTAATATTTTGTAATTAGATCCCTAGCCAACCTAGTTGAAATAAAGTAGATGAAATATATAAAAGATGTAATCATTTAAAATTGTGAAGTGTGGTAAAGTGAGTGTGTGGTATGAAAGAGTGATTACAAAGAGATATGAGTAGAATTGGAAACTGGGGAATAAATTGATGAGATCCATTGGAACTGTATTCACTTATCATAGATGGTATCTTTTAATTTATAAGTTGTGGATTATTGTCCATTGTAAATTATAATCATAGATTGTTGTCCATTGTAAATTATAATCATAGATTGTTGTAAGGTAGTGATCCTTCCTTTGGGTCAAAGAAAGTTTTTTTACTTGAGGAGTGAGATCTAGGAAGTGTGCCTTAATGCATGTGCATTCCTATTGTAATACTCCTAACAATTTATATTACTTTTAACAAAGTACATTCATCATGCGGGTTTGATCCCCACCGTGGTTTTTCCCTTAACTGGTTTTTCACGGCCAAAATATTGGTGTTATGTATTGATTAATGTGTTGTGATCTTTCATTCATGTTTATTATTTAGATAAAAGATTGACCTTATAAGATGGATAAATTTTGGAGTTTTGAGATACACTTGATTCACCCCCGTCCCCCCTCTCAGTTGTGTGTGTTTCCTTAATTCGACCAATTGGTATCAGAGCTAATTCCTCTTTTGAAATATTGATCACTTGAGGAGATCTAAAATGGAAGCCTTTAATAAGGAGAGTCCAAGATATGAAGGCAATAATTATTATATATGGAAGGGTTGGATGATTACACATTTGAGATACATTGGAGAAGAATATTGGGAAGTTACGAGAATTCTTATTCCCATATTTTTGATCTTTCTACTGTGACTCCTGATGAGAAGAAGAAATTTAAGTACAACATGAGAGCAAAAAAAGATTTGTTGAGAACCTTATCAGATGCAGAATATACAAATGTCATGGAATTGGAAACTACACATCAGATATGGACAAAATTAGAGACATTACATGAAGGAGATTCACGTGTGAAGCAATCCAAGTTGCAAAGTTTGAAAGGTAAATATGAAGCATTAAAAATAAGAAAAGATAAGAACATTACTTCCTATGTGGAGAAGGTTACCTAACTTGTTTGTGGAATCAGAGGCCCTAGTAGAATATTGGAGGAAGAAGAAATTGTTCTAAAATCCTAACATCCTTGCCTCTTACTTACAATTAAAAACTTTCTTCTATTGAATAAATTAGAACCCTAGTACCTATGACAAGAGACACATTGATTGGTAAGTTATCTACTTTTGAAATGAGATAATTTGGAAATAGTCTTCCTTAAGTTGAATTTGCATTTAAAGCTATTATTTCTAATGATAGGAAAATATATGAACCTCAAGAAATTTTATCTAATTATGTTTCTAGATATCCTATAGAATAAGAAGAAATTGAGAAACAAGAAAGAAAGCTTGAAGAGATTGAAGCGCTAATTGCAAAGAGACTAACTAAAGGATCTAGTAAGTATAAAGGAAACTAACCTTTGAAATGTTTTTCATGCAATAAGATTGGTCATATTGCTTCAAGATGTCTGGATAAATAACCTAAGTACAAGCCTAACAAATTCAAGTATAAATATCAGAAGAAGTACTATTATGCTTCCAATGAGGGTTTAACTGATGATGAATCCGAAAAGAGTGAATATAAGATCAAGTGTTTATTTCTATCAAAGATGAGAATCCTAGTTTCGTAAATGAGGAAAAAGCATTGCTTTCTCATGTCCATAAAAATGATTAATGGGTTGTTCACAACACATGATCAGGGATTTTTTTTTAAAAGTTCAGGAAGTATGATGGTGGTATTGTTAGATTCAATGATGAGACTCATTGTCTAATTAGAGGTAGTGATTCCATTACTATATGATTTTCTATATGTTGAAGGTTTGAAGTATAATTTTTTGAGTGTTGGAAAAGTAGTTGATAAACGTTACAACCTACCATTAAAGAGAAAGATTTATTCTTCAAGTGGATTGCTAGATTTGATTCATACTAACTTGTGTGGCCATGCAAGAACTAGAAGATAGTACGTGGACATGTATTTCATTTTATTTATTGATGATTATTCTAGAATGACATGGGTTACATGTTTGCAAGAGAAATATGAGGCCTTTGATAAATTTAATATTTTTAAAAGCTATGATTGAGACTAAGAGAGGTCTAAATTTGAAATATTTGAGATCAAATGGAGGTGGAGAGTTTACATATACTTAGTTAAGCACTTTTTGTGAAGAGCATGTAATAAATAGACAAATGTATGCTTCAAAAACCCCACAATAGAATGGTATTGCAGAGAGAAGAAATTGAACTATCCTTGACACTACAAGAACTATGATGATTGAAGGATATGTACCATATATCTATTAGAGAGAAGCGGTTAGCACTATATCATATACATTCAACTAAATCCAATTAAGCAAGATACTAGTAATACACCTTATGAACTTTGGTATGGTCATGTTCCTACAGTGAAATAATTTAGAACTTTTGGAAGCAAATGCTATATTATAAGAGATGAAGATTTAGGGAAATTTGATCCTAGATGTGAGGATGGAATATTTCTTAGTTATTATACAAAAGGAAAAGCATACAAATGTTATAACAAAAGTTTGATAAAGATAATTGAATGTGCAAATGTCAAAGTGGATGAAAGTTATCAAAAACAAACTAGATTAAATCATTCCAAAAATTAGATTATTTGTGATAGAAATCATGGTGTTCAAACTAGAGGAATAATTGCTAAAAATGAAATTTGTATCACAGCGATTCTATCTTGTACTGACACTCTTCATCTTTATCAGACTAATTTTATCATGTATTGACACTCTTAAACCATTAAGATAGCGAGCAACTTGTTTAGCTTCATCATCTGCATGGTTGTATCTGATGTTGAGCTTGTAAAACTCCTCAGTATAACTCTTAACACTCAAGTCCCTCTGCTTCAAGTTCTGCAACTTCTAAAAAAAACACACTTGGTAATCCCTAGACAAAATCTTAGCCTTTTAATTTACTCACCATCCTATCTAAATATTTGATCTTGTCTTTATACCTTCTTTATCAATGTGTCTGTAAATGTTCCCTTCATAAGGATGCATGTCCCTTTAACTTAGGGTACAAATATTTTACCTTCTTCTCCTCCCTAGTTCCTTCATGTTCAAAGTACTTGTCCATCTATGTGATCCAATCTATCATTTCATCCTAAACAAGGTTACCATGATAGTCATGTGGGTTGAAATGAGGTCTCTTATTCACATTGTTCAAGACTCTGATGAACCTCTCTTCTTCTTGATTCAACTCCAGTTGTTCCTCATTGTTCACTCCTTCCCTTGCCTAATTGTGTTCATCTCCTTCTTCATCAATTGCATGCTCAATGTTCTATCCTCTCCTCTCAACTGTCTCCACCGCCTCAAATCTAGCAGCAATTTGTCTCAACATGTCCAAGATAGCTCTATCTAAATTCCTTTATCCACCTCTAGCGTTTATTCTGGCCATCTTCACAATCTTTAGCAGCTGTAGATCAGATCCTCTCTTTCACCACCCCATAACCAAATCCTAGGCTGCAAACATTTCTCTGATACCACTTGATGTAGTCAAGGACAATATGAACTCATAGAGTTCAAAGAAATCCTTGTAGAAAGAGTCACACAAGAGAAGCCACCAAACAAAAATATATGAATGCAAGATCAACCTTCTTATTATGATAAACCAGTTACATGCAACTACTGTAAACAACACTACATTCGAGGCATATAGGCCTAATTAGAACCTTCAACAAGTTGTCTCTCTATATGATCTACAACAACAAATACATGAACCTTCTATAGGTACTTACTTTCGTCTGATCTGTAGATAGATCTCGACAAGTGCTAAGGTTCTATATTGTTTTGCCTCAGTTCTCTCTCCTCCTGAGGAAATCAATTACAAGAGTATATAAATCTTGCATAAACATCAGGTTGGCCAAGAGAGATGACATTCTCCAATAAAAGGAAAATGTATCACAACAAATTGGTCACGACCCAAAATCCTAAGGATCTTCACACAATGAGTGGTACATGAATTGTGGTTCGTCAAGTAGGTTGGCCACAAATGTAACATCATCGTGAAATGAGCCATTACAATTTTCCAATCAGGAAAACCTTAAGGAAATTGGAAATAACAAGAACTCGCTGGAAAACATGCAAAATAAGATATTCCTCAAAGAATAAGCAAGATCTCATTCATGAAGTAACCAAATGATGCACGAATCTAAGAGAAGGTCCAGCGCAATGCCATAAGCACGTTGCAAAGATTGCAGCCACCAAGAATATACACAGAATGATCACAAAAAGAAACCCAGAGACTAACCGAAAAAGAAAATAGAAAAAAAATATTTTTTGTTGATGCAAGATTGTCAAGATCCCAAGATGCTCCCGCATCACTATTAGATGTGTAATTCTGAAATCTAGCTCTAGGATTGAGATCAATTTGTTGGGTAATGCCTCTAGAAGGAGGCATGTAAAATGGTAGATTGACTAGCATCAAGTCATAATATTGACTAAATAGGTAGCAATATTACTATTAGAATCCTTAAGAAAATCTTGTCAACTCATTATAGATAATCATAACATGCCATTTTAATTGATTTTTTTTTGGATTATTGTTGTTGAGTAGTCTTTGTAGGAGTTGACATAGGAGTTGTTTTTAATTGGATTGTTGTTGCTTTGTAGCCTTCATGGGAGTTAATTTAGGAGTTTTATTATTCTATTAAGGAGACAATTTAGGATATTTTGGGTGAAAGAAAAGTTATGCTTGTAACCATAGGAGTCAAATTAGAAGACATAATTATTTAGTTTTGAATAATGAATACAAAGTAGAGTTTCAAGGAGTATGAAGCCTAATATTTTTGTTCAATTGTATACTATTGTGCTTACTTCCTTCTATTACACAGAGGGTGTGTTTTTAATTTGTAAGATTTGAGAAAATGTTTGCATCATATTTACACCAACAGAATAAAAAGTATGGTTTTACCCATGACAATGTGTCACCATCACTATGTTAATTATTGATCAATTACACTTTATACATATATCCACATAGGACATACTTTGTTCGCTCATGACATGAAGTTATGATAAGTACTATTCAATACACTTTTTTTTATGATGTTTTTTTTTTTAACAACATTAACTATTGATGTAATTGTAATATTTTTTATCCCTTCTTATAAAGAATAAAATGTCTTATATATTAGATAAATATTATCGTTTTGTAAGCATTCACTAGCATAAAACTCTCACTAAACAAGGAAAAAATATTTTATAATATTTTTTTACTTCTTTGACTTCAAAACTGATGGTGTGGTGATTTTGACTTAATAATTATCTTAATCATTCCGAAGCCTTGAAATGACATGTGAAAGGTATGACTCTAAAAATTATATTCCAGATTCAACGTTTCTTTTTTATGTTTATTTTTTGAAGTCAATTTTTTTATTGATTATTTTTCAAGTTAACTGCTAAGGGAAGAAGTTTAGCGGGCGGCCTAACTTATTCCAAGCTGTGTACAGTAGCCGTTGAATTGGTAGGTTGGTCTTGAGGTCACAACCTTAGATGACTTTTTAGCAATGACCGAATCTTTGCA
This sequence comes from Thuja plicata, assembly GCA_018584345.1. Taxonomy (NCBI): domain Eukaryota; kingdom Viridiplantae; phylum Streptophyta; class Pinopsida; order Cupressales; family Cupressaceae; genus Thuja; species Thuja plicata. The sequence goes on from MU225872.1 coordinate 1,407,465, forward strand.
AAGGTGAGCATGATTGTATCTAGAACGTATTTTATTGCTCCAAACACCAGAGAAACTTCCTCACAATTCTTCCACCGTCCTCCTAGCTTATGCGTTTGGTTGGTATACATATCCGGACGCTTCTCTACCGAACTCATGAATTCAATCCATTGTTGAGATATTACACAACGCTAGAGTAGAAGAGGAACATCTTGTCATGCATGTTATATATTAACTTTTGATCCATTCAGTGTACAATAGAGCAAATATAGTCAATCTCTTCAGTTTTAGCCATTGATATTAGAATCTAGTTGCTGTCGAAGAATTTGTGAAAGGAAGAATGAAATACAAGGTATGTCAAATCGTATAAGCTCTAAAAGATTCATTCACAAAAAAAACAGTAGTGGAGAGGTCTTAAGATAGCAAAGCATTGTATTGTATCGTGTTGATTCGTTTCCATGACCTTGGAAAGCATTGAGATGGTCCCATTAAAAGTATTTGATAGAATTTGAACCGTTCTATGGTACATTAAAAGTTGTAATGTACATATATATTGTGAGGGTTTGAACTGTACTCTTACATGTTAGATACCATTTTCATCGATCAAGTCCAAATTGTGAAACACAAAAGAAGAGCACATGTCATCGAAAAGTAGCATGCCTAAATCTATTCTCATATACTAGTGGAGCAAGTGTGATTCCATCTAACATGTGTGTGCACTATGTAGATTGTATCGCCCTAGCATTGCCTCTTGAAGAATAACCTTGGTATGAGGGAAGTTCTTATTTTAAAAAAGAAAAATTCGTGAATTGAAATATTTTATACTTATCTGTAATATTAATTATTACCAACATGTAATGCCTATGTACATGGATAGAATCAAAGAGAAAACAAAAATTTGCATCAATTTTCCTAATATTTACTGTTCATTTATGCTTGGGCATATCTATCTAAAATTCAAAAAAAACGTCTTATGTTCCCTTTCATAAAGAAATGATGTTATCATAAAGGAGGAGAAAAGGTGATAAATAGAGGAGGAAAGTTTTTTTGTTTTTCAATAAAAAGCTAAGAAGTTAAAGGAAATATTATTTGTTCTAATGAGAAAGATTAATGAAATAATGACGAAATAAAATGAGGAATTGATGTGTAAGGATCTAATTTGAAAGAAGAATTCATGAAACTTAAGAAGAAAATGAATAAGTAGAAGAAAAGTTGAAGTGGTATAACAAACAATCTAAAATGCTTACTAAAGAAAATAGTTTTTAGAAGGATAAAATATGAAGACTAAAGAAGAAAATAATTTTGATCATTTATTTAAATCATACCTAATGGAAAATGTGTGCCTCTAAGATATAAAAGGTGCATCCAAGGACATGAGGAACCTCAAAGAATTTAAGCCAATCCTTGCAGCAAGAGTCATCCAACTGCTTCTTTCCCTCTTGAGCCTTTGAAGAAGTGTAAATCCTACCTAAATATAATATAATTTAATGGCTTAGCCATTTTTGCCAAAAAAAAAAAATATTCATCCAACAAAAAACGCACAAATTAAGGAGAGATATGTAAGATGTGTTTTATTATTATCATCTTGAAATAAAATACAATGGATCTACAACATGCATTCTTACATTACAGGCATACATGCCTGATTATGAATAGAAATACTTACAAATCTCCTAGCTTAAAATATAGCCACATAATCTTATGAGAGTTGCCCCTTAAGAACAATTTCATAAGCTTATAAATCCTTCACAAGCATCAAGTTGGCCTATAAAGATTACATTTTCCAATGAGAAGAAAATGTATTACAAAATATAGGTCTAGACCCAAATAATAAGGACCTCCCTCAAATAAAAGAAACATGAATCATGATCCCTCAAGTAGGTTGGCCAAAAGCATAATAACGTCAAGAAGTGAGCCATGAATCTTTGACAGTCAGAATATATTTCGTGAGATCAGAAAACACAATTGGTCATGAAACATGAAGAACATTTAAGCCCTGCCAAGAATTTACAAGATCTCATAAGTGAAGTAACCAATTGAGATGTAAACCTAGAAGAAGGTTCAACACGATGCCAGGAACACGCTTTAAGGTGAACAACTACAAAAGATCCAAAGTAAAGTAATGTTGAAAGAAACTCAACAACAAACAAACTGGAACAAACTATTTTTGGTTGATACAAGATTGCAAAGATCCCAAGATGATCCTACATTAGACACCCGAGGTTATTTGAATAGTGAGTCTCTCACTTTCCTGAGACTGAAGAAAAATAAAGATGGTCAACTTCAGTCCAAAAAGTTGATGAAGAATCCTCAATTTGTCTGTCTCTCCACTTGACAAGATACTATCTGTACTGTTTTCTTCTGGTACTTCTATTAATTTTTCTCTCCAAATTATTCTCTATATCCTCTATCCTCTTCTTAGGATACTTCTTCTCACCAATTATTTCAACATATTCACAACAATCCAAATCATCATACTCATAAAGATCTGCCACATTGAATATAGGTGATATATCCATGTCCTCTGGTAATTCCACTTCATATCAATTTCCTAAATCAAATCTCCTCAAGAATTTACACAGTCCAAACTTCTTCATCTTCATCTTGTTATATGTTCCAACTAGAAATCTACCCTTTTTCAAATAAACCTTTACTTCATCTCCTACATATAATTACTTATGTCTCCTTTTCACATCATCTCTCTCCATATACTTCTATTTCATATCTTCTAAATATTTTCTAACCTGATTGTGTAATCCACTTATGTGTGTATGCACCCTAAAATGGTCGCCTAGACTATGGGCCCCATTTATCATTTTATCAATTTATCAAATTCTTGAATCAATGCTTTGCAACATTTTCAATTCAAATCAATTTCCTTGATCAAATCGTAATTAATTTAATTATTTCAATATTTCCTAAGGTTTGATCATTTTTTCAATAATATTATTTAATTAAAAGAAAACATCTCTTTTTGTTAAATGAAATAATCTTATTTAAATAAAAGAAAATATCTCTTAAATGAAATAATCTTATTTAATTAAAATATCCCCTTTTAATTAAATGATTTTATCTTATTTAATTAATATCACTCTTTTAATTAAATAATCTTATCTTATATAATTAAAAGAAAACTCTTCTTTTAAATAAATAAAATCCCCACTTAAAGCTCTCTTTTTGATAAAAATATGAAATAAATAAAATAAATGAAATAAAAAATAAATAAAAATATTTTTTTCTCTACATCTTCCTAAGTGGTGGGATTTTTTTTGCCTCTTAATCATAGCCCTTTGATCTTGCCTTTTGAAGATTTAAAGCACATGGATCAACCAAGATTTAATCCCCACCATTACTTTTTTTAATTTTAATTTTACCTCTTAATCTCCACTGTCCATTGCTCTTTATAAGGAGGCATCTCCTTCTCATTTGCATAATTATGATAATCAAAAAACACACACATTATTTAGTTTATGGTTATGCTGCAGGATTGGAGAGCAATTTTGGAGGAGAATTTGAGCACTTGATCTTGGATATTGCAAATTCTCTCTTCTTGTCTTCTTCTCTCATGCATTCATAGCAATTCATTTAGATTAATTTTGCATTCGCATTTTAGATTAAACTCATATTTTCTCTCATAGATTAATTTTGCATTCGTATTTCCTTTCATAGAATTATCATGCATTGTTATTGTATAGATTAATTCCATTATCATATAGACAAAATCATGCATTATCATATAGAATCTCTCATTTTATGTTGTACTTGTAGGGGCACAAACTAGGTCAATCTAAGGGCCTCCATCACACACCTTTGCACTCCATGAATAGAGAGCTATGAGTCGCCATTTGAGACCTCATTCTTGAGTGATCTTGGATATAATGATTCATAGAAGTGTGACACATTTTTAGCACACATTTTTGGTGCTCACCGCGGGGAAGAACATCCATTTCTGTCATCACATAATTTGAAAATTTCTTCTATCTTCTGTCTATTATTCTCTTAGTATTTTTAAACCTTTCATTTTGAGCCAAATCTGACCCCACCATCACGTCTAGATCATCGTTTCGATTGAAAATGACTATAAACTTGCCCATATTTGACGAAAGTCAAATTTATGGCAAATATTTTTGCCTAAACAAATTTGCACAGAAATTGAGGCAGATTTCAGATCATCTCTGCATGTAGCCCGAGGCAGATTTTCAAAAAAAAATCTAAAATTTTTTTGAAAAAATTTAAAAAAATTTAAAAAATCAAAAATCAATGCGTACGACATCCTGTCTATGTCTTTGCTCTGAGCTTTCCATCTTTCATACCATATTTATTGCGGGATTTTTGCATTAGGGTTAGCTTATAGTATGGCTTTGGCCAACTTTGGCCCAGCAGTTGATGCTGGTGTGCAAGTTGAAGCTTCAGAAAGCCATGGTGCCTCCTTTGAACAAATGTCCTCGCAAGTTCCTCCCAAAGGTCTTTCACGAGGTAACCCTGATATTGTTCTTAATCTGCAAGAATTTGATTATGCATGTGAATGGTTAGAAAAGCATACTCTGATTGGATATTTTGTTGGTCGTATTCCTCCTGAAAGTATCCTCAAAGATTGGGTAAACAAGAGTTGCACCCCTCATGGGGTCTGCCTTGACGGTGTGCAAAACCTTACCAAAGATTTTTTCCTTTTCCATTTTGCTAACCCTTCCCAGGCGGAAGTGGTTTTTAGCTGTGGGCCCTGGACTGTTAAGTCATTCCTTCTTGTTTTTCAGAGATGGTCTCAAGATTTCATAGTCTCGGATGATAAGAAACTTAGGGTTCCTATTTGGGTTGAGTTTCCTGGTCTCCCTTTGCCATGATGGCCATTTATTGAGTCCATTGCTAAAACCCTTAATAAGGTCATTGTCATGGAAAATGACAAATTTTTCAATGCCCATCCCTAGAAGCGTGTCTGTGTTGAGGTTGACCTTTCTAGGGACCTCAAGGACACTGTTGAAATCCAGGTTGGTTATCTCACCATTTCTCAAAAAGTGCTCTTTTTGAACCTGCCCAACACCTGTTATCGGTGTCAATCGGCAAATCACAAGATTAAGGATTGCCCGCTAGCTACCCCTTGGGTAAAGCCATTGCCAAAGGAAGTGCTGGTCAAAAACAAGGAAGTTGGAAAAAAAGAAGAATGGACTACAGTTTTGTGAAAAGGCAGGAATGCCTCAAGCTCCAAGATGATGCAAGCCACTTCTGTTGTTATGTCATCTCTAGAACCTCCATTTGGAAAATATCCTCCTTCCACTGATGCACCACCACAACTTATTTCAAACCCTGTTATCCAGGGGAAAAGCTCAGCCATGAAGCCTTCCACTCCAAAAGTGGTGCTCACGCCGCTAGCAGTTTTTGAGTTTCCTCCTGGTCTTTGCGTCGGTCTCGCAGTCTTGATGGACACACAGATGACCCAGATAAAAGGAGGTTTACCTCTTCTGGAGATTTTCTCCCTAGCTTTGGCTCTGTACCAACCTTCTTATAGAATAGTTTCTCCTCTCTTGGGGATGAGGAAACCATGCAAGATTTTTTATGAATTTTTTGTCCTGGAATGTGCGAGGTCTAACTAACCTCTCCAAAAAGTACTATGTTTGTGATACCCATCACAGACCTCACAGTTTAGATGTGTTGTATTTATAAGAGGTTAAAATTTCTGGGTTCCTACTTAACTCTGCCTGTCGTGTCATATGGTCGGACGACATTGTCTTTTCTTCTTAGCATGAAGCTGGTAAAGGTGGTGTCATTACTATTCTATCACCTCACCTTCATTCTTCTATTATTTCTCATGGATCTGATCCGATGCAGCATGTCACCTAGATTTTCCTATCTTTTCATAATCATTCTTTTGGTATCATTAATGTTTACGCCCCCAATGATGTTGTCGAAAGATCTCAACTTTGGTGTTGGCTGGCAGACAATTTGCCTTGTGCTACTTGGGTTATGTGTGGGGATTTTAATATGGTTGAGTTGGCCTCTTACAAGGAAGGGATTATGCCTTTTCACTAGATAGCTAGGGAGAGAGAAGCCTAGTACCACATGCACAATAAATTAGGCCTTTTTGATCCTAATGCTAACCGCCGCCAGTAGGGTGGGGTTTGGCATACTTGGTCTAATTTCAGAGCTAGCTCTGACTGCATATTTAAGAGGCTAGATTGTGCTATGATAATGACTCAAAATTTTTTCTCTTTTTCTGAAGATCAAGGCCTACGTTTCATTCCTCTGACAGATGTGATCTTGTTAGATCACTTCCCCATTTATTTTTCCATCACTTGGCAGCCCTTTGCCAGGAGTGCTTCTCAGAGGTAGTTTTATCTCAACATGTTTGTGCTGATGCATGCCTCCACTACTACTCACATTCTTCAAGTTTGGAATTTAGAGCCTCAGCCCGATAGTCATCTTGGTTGGATTCAATGGTGAAATGACGCCATCACCCGTACTGCAAGATGTATTTTCATTTACGGCCATCAGTTAGCCTGCTACAGGAAGTGTGCTTACGAAGCTAACACTAAGGCTCTTTATAATGTTGTTGATTCACTTGCATTAAACCCCTTTGATTCTAAACTCCAGCTTAAGCTGGCCCAACTTTGACATGAGAAGCAAATTGCTGATGCCTATGCTGCTCATGGAGCTCAAATCAAAGCTCACCTCCGCTGGTTGGAGGTGGGCGATAAAGCCTCTAAGGAGTTTTTTCAATCTCTCAAAGCCTGAAATACCAATGTTGGTATTCAAAAGATTAAACAAGGATCTGAAACCCTTACTGAGCTTATAGCGATTCTTCAGGCTTTTGTTTAGCATTATGAACAAGTGTTTTCTTTGCAGGGTAATTCTTTTGCGCAAGAAGAGGCTCTTAAGGCTTGTATTGTTGTTACTCCAAACTACATAGCGGTCAAGCAGCGTGCCTTTTGTGAGTGAATGCTTACCATCTCTAACCTCAAAGAAGTAGTTTTTTCTATGGCCAATGATATATCTCCAGGATGTGATGGCTTCCCCTGCGAATTCTACAAACACCTTTGGGATGTTGTTGGTCCTAACCTGCACAAAGTTTACCTCAAGGCCTTTCACAATTAAAGTTTGGGTACTTTAATTAATTAAGGGAATATCAAATTCATACCTAAATCTGGTGATCTAGAGGATATCTGCAACTAGAGGACCATCACTTTGTTGAACATCTCCTACAAGATAATTGCCAAAGTGTTAGCTCTCAAAATCAGACATCTCCTTCCTCTTATTGTCCACCTTGAACAAAATGGCTTTATTAAATCCAGGTATATTCTCGACAACATTATTGTTGTCTGGGAAGGGATGGAATGGGCTCGTCAATCTAAATAGGCTACCATGTTCCTCAAAATTGATTTTGCTAAAGCATATGACCGTAGTGAATGGCCTTTCATTCTTTCTATGCTTCAAGCTCTTGGGTTCGGTCCTCACTTCTTGTATTCAGTGGAAATGCTTTTTGGTGATGCCTCTACGTGCATTACCATCAATGGGTCTCAATCTGATACTTTTGGACTTTCTAGATCCATCCGGCAAGGTTGTCCACTAGCTTTTTCTTTATATGTGCTTGTTGCTAAAGGCTTTGGGTATTTTCTTGCCAACTATATTTCCTTTGGTTTGGTTTGTGGCATTTCCCTTCCTGAATCCTCTTCCCAACTTGTTAATGGTCACTTTTCTTGTGACTCCTTTCTCACTCTTATTGAGGATGAGGAGAACATCTCCAATGCCTTGTAGTGCCTGGACACCTTTTGTCAAGCCTCTGGATCTGCTATTCAATGTTCTAAAATTGTTTGTTTCAGACAGTCTTTTCTTCCAGCGCCTACCTGGCTTGATAAATTTGGCTGGGAATGGGTTCAGCATGGGGAAGTTTCCCACTTCTTGGGCATTCCCTTTGTTTTCCATGGCTCCTCTATGGATTTATAGAATGCTGTGATTGCCAAGATTGAAAAAAAGTTGCAATATTGGATCTGCAAGCCTCTCTCCCTTGCTGGGAAATTTCAGATTTGCTCCAAAGTGTTGACTGCTACTCATGTCTACTACTCCTCATGTTGGGATCCTTCTAAGGCTTCTTATCTCAAGCTAGAACGTCTACTTAGATATTTTCTTTGGGCCTCTGGAGCTGATGGCCATGGGTTTCATACGGTTGCCTTGTGATTCTGGAGGCCTTGGCCTTCTCTCCACTCAGAGATAGGGGTATGCTCTCTATACAAAGTGGATTATACATACTCTTACTGGTGATGAGGCCTAGAAAATTCTTGTCAGGCACTACATCTCTTCTGGATTCCTAGTTCACAGGCCGGCTTGGAAGGGCATTGGTCTCCAGACCTTGCTCACTATGAAAGAACCTATTCAAATTCAGGGTACCTTCATCATCAAGAGAATTTGGAAAGCTTGGGAAGCTATTTATCCCTGGCTCCATTGGGATGGTGATGCCTTTCACAATGGACTTTCTTTCAATCAGCAGAGCCTCTGGTGGTCTCCGTTGTTTTCTTTTCAAGGCATCCCCCTGGCCAAGACTCAAGGGACTAGCGCTCTACATTTTTTCAAATGTGGCATCCAGACTCCCAAGGACCTCTTCTTTAGAGCCTCTATGGGTCTCTGTTCCTAGGAGGATATGCAGGTTCAGTATCATTTGGATCGTTCAAATCGCCAGACTTTTGATCTTTTGGTTTGTGCAATTCCTGCCAACTTGCTTCATAAGATTGGTATTCAGGTTGTTAGGCCCTTGTGGGAGGATTAGAAATTATATCCTACCACGCCTTTTAGCAATTACAAACCAAGGGTGGGTTATAGGTGGTTTTCCCCCCATCTTTTGATGGTGGATACCGTTAATCAGAGATGGCATCTTCATTCTTCCACTTCTCACTAGAGCTCTCACTTTCAAACTGTCTGGGCTGCCATTACAGAGCCCAAGATGGCTCTTTTTTCTTGGTGTTTAATTTTTCAAGGGCTCCCAGTTGGCCCTAGGCTTAAACATCTGGGTGTTCATGACCCTTGATGTCCTTTTTGTTGTCACCCTGAGAATTTCTTGCACATCTTTTGGTTTTGTAGGAGAGCTCAACAGTATTGGTAGTGGTTTCATGATTTCTTCAAACCCTTTCAGCCTGAGCCTTTTTCCTAGCACATGATTGTCTTAGGAGATTCTCCTATACTTCCCTCCATGTTTACCGAGATTTGGCATACTTTCAGGATGGAGATTTTGTTCACTTTATGGAAAGATAGGAATGTTGTTATTTTTTCTCATAGTTGTCTTGATACGAATGTTGCTCTATATAACAAGGCTTGCATATGTAATAATGTTATGATGCAGATTCAAGTTCAAGCCAATAAAATGGATCTAGAAGTGGCTCACCTACAGGAGCTACTCAATCATTGGGGCAATTCTCCCTGCACTATTGCTAGCGTTCCTCTTGATGCAATTTTTGCTCAAGGTACTCCTCCCAGAGGATGCCACTGTGGGCGCAGCTCCTTGGCACGCCGCTCACGCACCCTGCGGTCTCAGGAACCCCACCACCAGTCTTGAAGAGGTGGCAATGATGGTTGGTGGTGCCTCTTGGCTTCTTTGCCTTGCTGTACTTCTGGGTGGTCTCCAGCTCTGGCTCAATCTGCCACTCCTGATGCCCCTGGTTCTCGTTGTGGATCTGATTGGCATCCTGCCACCTCTTCCAAGTTTCCACGCTTGGCTTTAGCCATTTCTCCACCAAGGACAGACAAGAAAGATAAATAAGAAGCTAAAGATGATGGATGGACGCTCCCCAACCCTCCTATTAACCCCAATTATGTGTGGGGTTCTGATGATAAAGATCCTCCTCCTTCTTCCACTGCTCTTGCTGCTTAAAGGTTTTATGCCTATTTTTTTTTATGAATAGTTGTTTACTATTTTTGGCTTTGTCATGTGAACTCTGCGAGGTGATTTCTATATCCCCGGCCCCTTTTTTGTGGATATGTAAATTTGATATTTCATTAATTGAAAAGGCACTATTCATCTAAAAAACATAGATTTTTTTTACTATGTTAAATTTGACGCCCATATATTTGTCAAAATCTGGGCCTTCTGTGACGGCCCCCAGCTTGTCAAATTTAAGCTCTTAGTCTAGTGACATCAACAAGGTTTGAAAAGTCTTTTCCTTCACCATTGGATTTTTTGAAATTGCAGTCTAACTTCAAACGATCATATCTTGCTCATTTTAGGTCCAAATTGAGTGCAATATTTTATTTTTTTTTGGGTAAAATTGCCTAAAGATTTATGGGTTGTTCTTATTTTTTGGATTTGAGTCATGGATTTATCAGAAATTGTAGGTTTTGATCACTTTACCTGTCTAATCCTTTGTTTTGCAGCTTCCAAAGCCTCGTACGAGCTCATACGGTAACATTTTTGAGTGAATTTTTTTTTGAAAGTGCGTGATTTTTCATCTACTTTCTGAATATGCAATCAGATTTCTAATTTGCTTTTTTTTTTAATGTTGACCAATCTTTGGCTTTGTTGTTCTTGATGCTTATCTTTGATTACAGCCTAAAAGTGGTTTGTAGGATGTTGAAAAAAGAAGACTTAAAAAAAGACTACTAACAAATCTTCTTACAGGTTGCCTTGATCGATAGCGTGCTAAATATTGTGCTTGCATTTTGTTTTGTTTTATTAAAATAGGAACCCATATACAGGACTTCTAAAATAAACTTCTATTTGGTATTTTTATAAATGGAAATAATGTTAGGAAACTATGCTCTCGCCCTTTTGGGATGATCAGAAATCCAGAAACATTATTGTCATTTTCTTATGTATTTGAAGTGTCTTTTAGATTGTAATCCTAAGAATTATATGAACGTATCCTCTCCCCTCACCTTTATGGATCTTGGGTGTAAGAGAAAATCACATAATTCTTTTAGTGTGGCTACCTCCCAAGTGATTTAATAGAGCCAGTGAGAGTGGATTGCCCAACCGGTAATAGGCTAAAGCCAAGCCCTTCCAAACCGGTATATAAAAATGTCATTGTGATTAGTCTCACAGTGGACAGGTGTGAATTTGTTGTGGCAACCAAAATCTCCTCTAGTACCCTAGTGGTGTGTTAAAGTCCCTACATTGTTAAGGTGAAAACCTTTCTTTGAAAGGATTGGGAGAGCCTCCTTAATTGGGAAAATGACTTGATCACAACCACCTCAATGGATGCCTTGACTACAAACTTTGTTTTAGCGACCAAAAACCCTCTATCTGTTGGGGCAGAACGTCAGAGACCAACTAAGACATCCCACATTTTAACAGCTCTTAGTAGAGACAACAGTCCTTTGGGAAGAAATTCTCTTGGGATTTGAAGCTTGGTGTGCCTGAGAACTAAGTGCACATGTAAGGAGGATCCTGTGCCTCCAAGCTTCTAAGTTGTCTGCTATGAGTAAGCATGGTTGAACTTCAATTCAAGTGGGAATTCAATAGATATTGTCCTGGCTTACCTAGGTTGTGATGTGACTATTTATTTTACAAAAAACAATATGCTTGATGTGTCTTGCATGAGTGAAAGATCAAAACATACACCCAATCATTAAGACAAACACCAAAATGATCAACAAATCTGCATTCTTAAGTGCCAAACTGTCAACTTGCTCATTTTTTCTATCCTAACATTTTCAGTCTTCCTAAGTTGATCTAGAATAGATTAGGTCACTTACCCCACTATTAGAAGTTTGTTTACACTTTTGATTCTTGAGTTTTGACCTCTTGAACTAGTAATCTTTGGTTTCACAAGTGACCTTGCTTGGAGTTGGTGAGCTAGAAACTGTCCTTGTTGAGAAGATAAACCTTTAGATCCTTTGATAACACACTTGGAGAGTCTTAGTAATCTCTTTTCCATTCAATTCCATACAAAATTAAAATTCAATCAATATAACTTGGGTAAATCATCCTCCTGATCCATTTGAGTTAGGGTATTCACCCATTTATTGGGCACCTCTGTAGCAGTGTTGGTTTATACCTCTTGATAAATTCTATCTTATCACCTCTCTTTTGGACAAGTGAGTGCTTTTACTAGCCTAGTTTGGTACCAATGTTTCTTAGGGTCATCCTATCACCTAGTACCTTTTCTTTCATGCCAGTTACAAAAAGATATCAAGTAAATCAAGGAAAACAACCTCAAGTTGTTTTTAACCAACTACCCTTACTTCAAACTCGCCAAAAAAATAAGGGAAAATTGACCATATTTGATTAATCACCTAGGAACAATTCTAAAGTTTTGTTTGACTCCAAGAGTCACCTTAGTGACTTGAGTACCCCCTTAGCATCATCTCATTCAGATATGGATATGAGTTACACATTGACTTGACGAGATAGGAAGGATATGGATAAACGTCTTGATGATATATTTGAGAAACATAGAGATTCCATTCTAGTTGGCTGTTCCTCTCATGGACATCGATCAGTCTCACCCCTTATCTCAACTAGATAGATGGATGCACACCAAAGGGCTGAAAGAGATAAGTGACAATCCTATCAAGAAGCACAATTGCATCATGACAACCAAAATGATGAGCCTTATGATACTCAGGTGAACACAACATATACCAATGAATTGTTCAAACATTCAGGACCAAGTTCACCGCCCAAAATTCCTTCAAGGTACACGAGTGAAAGACTCAAGATAATTGAGCATGAAAAGAAAGCCTTCCTAGATGGACAAGCTAAAAAGGAAGAGCAATTTAGACTCCTAGAGTTGGAGAGAAAAACTTTGTTGGAAATGGAAAGGAAGGCCTACCAAGAAGAGAAAGAGAGACTCTTGGCCCAAAAACACAATGATCAATTCAAAAATATGCATGTTGGTGGTGGAAACAACTCTCCTCCATCCACCCCTCCTAAGACTCCCCGAAGTAGAAGATGTTCAAGAACACCTTCACGATCTCCTAGCCCTAGAGGAAGAAGGGCCTCAAGACATGATCATTATAGGAGACAAACACCTCCTAGGAACTCAAGACAACCATCACAAAGTGATCATCATGGTTCATAATATGGGGGTAGTAGTTCAAGTTTTGACCTCACCTCCAGAGACTTCATGAAAATACAACAAGAACCACTTTTCTAGAAATATGTGGAGAAATATTTAGAGAAAAACAAAGACAAGTTCCTAGAGAATTTAATCAACAAGGGTGCTAGAGTCCCTTACAACTTTGATGTGGACAAAAATATTAAGAAGCAAGGCCCATCTCAAGAAGAGGAAATCAAACAACTTAAGAACATGATGGAGAAGATGTGAGCACCCAAGAATTCATTCTCGCTGGATTCAATTTTTCCTAATCCTTTTGACAAAATTATTAACATGAAAGAGTTCCCCAGAAAGGTTGAGATCCCTCAATACAAAAAATATTATGGGAATGGAGATCCACATGATCAAGTGTGCGAGTTTTATACCACAAGTTTTGAGTTCCATCAAGATGACTCATACCTCATGAGATTGTTCCCAAGGAGTCTGAAGGGTCAAGCGATGGAATGGTTCACCAACATAACTCCCCCCGTTAAGACTTTCAAAGAGCTTGTTCATAGATTTGTTCTACACTTTGCATACAATCTTTCAAGATCAATCACCATGTTGGACTTATGCAATTTAAAGAAAACTCAAGGGGAATCCTTTGTTACTTTCTTGCAAAGGTTGAGATGACAATGCTCTCGCTACTCTAGAAACATTCCTGAAAATTAAAAGATTGATATCCTTGTTAGCAACTTGGTTCCTGTACCGCGGTATGAAGTTAGGATGATGATTTTTTATTCCTTTGACACCATGGTTGAAACTGCATGTAGTATTGACGATGTTTTAAAAGAACAAGGATTTTTTACCAAACATGGAAACAACAAAAAAAATGGTCAAAATAACAACCCTACCAAGGATAAAGGGAAGAACTTACATTGGAATAGGAACAAACAAGTGGTTAATAATGGGGTTGTGGAATCCTCCCAACCTAAAGATCAAACTGTGCTCCACTTGTCTAGTGTTGTTCAAGCCATGAAACTCAATGCATTTAATGAACAAGAGAACAAGCCAAGATACCAAGATAGACCTAAGAAAGAGAGACGTCAATTTGCAAAACTTGGTGATTCGTATGAGGATATCTTGAAAAAATAATTTCTAACAACCTTGCACATCCTCAAGATCTTGTGAAGAATTATATACCTGATTTTAACCCACATTGGTGGGATGAGAAAGCTTTTTGCAAGTTTCACAATGGCATTGGACATGATATTGAAAACTGCTACAAACTCAAGCATCTTATTCAAGATCTCATTGATAATGGAAAGCTTAAGATAGATGGATTGAACACCAACGGTGATCATAAGGAATTCAAAGAATGATTTCCCAAGTATGAGAAGGGGGAAACCTCTAAACCTAAGAATGGGAAAGGCTGAGTTCAATTATACTTACACAGATGCAGAGAATAATATTAGCATGCTTCAAATTGTAGAAGAAAATTTCAACATGATGAGGGGTAGAGATCCCTATGGTTATGATATAGGAATGGACTCTCCTCCTATCTTTGATGAAGAACCCATTGTGGTGCTAAGGGGTCCTAACTCTAGAATGTCATCCCAAACTCTTAATGTTGTCACACGAAGTCAAGGTCCCATTATCATTAGAGGACCCAATTCAAGTCAACTAGGTAAACTAAAGCAAGTGGCATCCAAGAATGTCACCTTAAAACTGACAGTTGATCCTAAGTCAAATTACAACCTTGTTGATCAGTTACAAAGAACACCAGCTCAGATTTCCATCTTTGACCTCTTAGAGTTGTCCCTGAGACATAAGCAAATCCTTGAGGAGGCTTTGCGTACAGCAAATTTCCCCAACAACTTAGACGTTGATCAATTCTAGAACATGGTTAACCATATTTCTAGCCCTCATTACCTTATCTTTTTGAAGGATGATGATAAATATTTGAGTCACCCACACAATCTAACCATTCATATTGAGGTCATGATCCACAGAACCAGTGTCAGGCGCGTGTTGATAGATGGGGGTGTTGGGCTTAATATTTGTTCTTTGAGTATTTTTAAGAAGTTAGGTTATTTAGAAGAAGTCATAGATACCAGAAACAAGATCACTATCAAAGCCTATTATGAGGTAGAAAGAAGTTCCAAAGGATTGGTCATCCTTCCTGTTACGATTGGCCCTGTAGTTGACATTGTTCCTCTTGCGTACAATATCTTACTTGGTAGACCATGGATTCATGATATGCAAGCATTTCCATGTACTTACCATCAATGTGTAAATTTCCCCTACAATGGAATAGAGATTTGTATACTTGGGGATAACACTTTATCTATTAATTCAATTTTAGCAAGGGCTCATGTTCCCCTCACTAGAGAAGCATAATATTTTGATGCTACCTTAGATAAATGCAAAGAAAAGCTTAAATTGATAGACCTTGGCATGGGGGGGTATCAACTCAACTCCCTAATAAAATTACTAGTTTCTCATAGGTCTTATGGAAAGCCTTCACAAGAAAAGAAACCTTCCTCTTTAGCTATGACTTCATCGGGAACATTTGTAGATTCATCAGTGCCTATCTAAGATGAGAAAGAGGAGACATTTGTTAGAGACTGGATCTATAGAGAAGGAAAATACATGCCCAATGAGAACTTATCTCCCTCTCCTAAGACTTATGGAAGAGGGTATACTTTTGTCAGAAAAATGGGCTATCCCAGATATGGCCCTCTTAATCACAATCTGGATGCTAGATCCAAACCACTTGATCATGCTCTTTTTGGACGCAAGTCTAAGAAGTTGATTGGCCTAGGATTTGAGAATTACAACAAGCGCACTAATCCTCTCTTTGAAAAGTTGGATAGTGACGATGAACCAGAGTATGTACCTAATTTGAAAAATTAGAAAGACATGTGTGAAGATTGGATCCCTTCCACTCATCTCCTTTGGGGAGATTCAAATATTCCAATCACCCATGCATCAATCACAACTTTAGAACAAGATGAATAAGATATAGAAGATCCTTTCAGAGAACATCAAAGAAAGAATTTTTTTTGTTTAATGGAAAGAGAAGGTGACACTAGACCTTCCACATCAAGATGTCCCAAAGCTTCATGGTGTAAGCATCCTAGTCACAGTTCAAAAACAGGTTCACATGAGTATGAATGGGAATATTTCTCAGAGTCTTCCATAATTGATAGAGATATTGATGTTGTTCACACTTATAGTACTCAACCTGAGGTAGCCAATGATTCACATGTAGGATTAGAGGATTTGAACCCACATGTTTCTTTAGTGGATGATTCTTTGCTTGTTAGGACGAATCTTGATTTGGGTAGCTAAGAGGAATACTTGATAGACTCTGACTCTTCAGTCACCAGCGATAATATCATTCAAATTTATTTTCAAGATAAATATTCAGTTCTTATTTAGCCAACACAAGCAATCAATTTGGGTATAGATGATGCTCCACAAATAGTACACTTGGTTGAGTCCTTATCACCAACATAAAAAGAAGCTTACACTACATTCTTACAAAAAAAGAAGATCAATTTTGCATGGACTTATTCAAATATGCCAGGGTTGGACATTAATCTTATCATGCATCCCTTATCTATAACTCCAAATGTCAAACCAGTTAAACATAAATTGAGAAAGATGCATCCTCACATAGCTCTCCTAGTTAAAGCAAAATTAGAGAAAAATTCATAAGAGCTATTGCCTATGCTGAATGGATATCAAACATTGTACCAGTTTCCAAACATGAGAAATCCATTCAAGTTTGCATAGATTTTAGAGATGTCAATAGAGCATGCCCAAAGGATGACTTTCCACTTCTTAATATAGACATGATAGTGGATATGACTGCGGGTTATGAGATTTATTCCTTGATGGATGGTTTTTCCAGGTACAATTAGATTAAGATAGATCCTCAAGATCAAGAAAAGACTACATTCACTTGTGCATGGGGTACCTATTGTTGGAATGTTATGCCTTTTGGATTAAAAAATGTAGGAGCCACCTATCAGCGATCTATGACAACCATTTTTCATGACATGATGCATAAAAACATGGAAGATTATGTAGATGACACCTTGGCCAAGTCTAAACAAAGAGATACACACTTAGATGATTTAGAAAGAATTCTAGATTGCATAGAACAATTTCAACTAAGGTTAAATCCTAAAAAGTGTGCATTTGGAGTCACCTCTGGAAAACTACTAGGACTCATCACTTTAGAAAGAGGAATAGAGGTAGACACTGAGAAGGTCCAAGAAATTATAGATATGCCACCTCTTAGAAACATTAGTCAAATAAGGATTCTTCAAGGACGTATTCAATCTATAACTGGAGATTCATTACACAGTTGGCGGATAGAGCTCAACCCTTCAACAAGAACTTACACAAAGGAGTCAAATGTGCTTGGAATGAGGATTGTCAAAAGAGTATAGATCAAATCAAGAAGTACTTGGCAAATACTCCCATTTTAATGCCTCCTATCCTAGGGAAACCACTTATTCTATACATTTCAGTGACAAAATATTCCTTGGGGGTATTACTAGCTCAACTTGGTGAAAATGGGAAAGAAAGAGCAATATAATACATTATCTATTCTCTTGTTTCATATGAGGTTAACTACACCAACATTGACAAATCTTGCCTTGTTGTTGTGTTTTATTCCCAAAAGTTGCAATATTACATGCTTGCACACACTATGCACCTCATAGAAAAAATAGATCCACTCAAATATTTACTAGGTAAAGTTGCCCTCACAAGTAGACTTGCTAAATGGATGATGATACTCTCAGAACTTGACATAGAGTACATTGAGTGTAAAGCAATCAAAGGACAAGCCATAGTAGATCAATTGGTTGATTTCCTAATACAAGATAATGCACCTATTCAAGTTGAATTCCTAGATGAGAACCTCATGTATATGACTAAAAGAACATGGAAGATGTTCTTTGATGGATCCTTTATGCAAAATGGTTCAGGAGCTGGTGTTTTATTTGTTTCTCCTCTTGGGTACACATTTCCTAAGTCTTATAGTTATTATTCCCATGTATAAACAACATTGCTAAGTATGAAGCTTTAACAAATGGACTTAAGATGGCCATAGAATGGAGAATCACAGAGTTACACATCTATCAGGATTCATAGCTAATAATCAACCAAGTTAATGAGGAATATCAAACAAAACATCAGAAAATGGTACCTTACAAGAAAATGGGTGATTCCTTGAAACGATACTTCACATTTGTCACATTTTAGCAAATCCCTAGAGCAGAAAACAAAGCAGTTGATGCTATGGCTATACTTGCCTCACTCCTCTAGTTAGAGAAACATGAATCAAGATTTGAATTCCTGGTGGAAGAGTTACATCACCCTATTTATGACTCCCCAGAAAGCCATGTCATCTGTACCCTTGTGGGTCGTGAGTTATCCCATTATGGTGCCATTTAATCATATCTTCAGGATGGCATTATGCCTTAAACCTTTAACCAATCTAAACGCAAAAACCTTACCCGAAATGCCTCTCACCACTCCCTTACCGCTTGTGGTTTGTAGAGGAGGCGTCTAGATGGAACACTTCTTAGATGCTTAGAAAAGGAAGAATCTGACCAAGCGTTAGTTGACATCCATGAGGGCATCTGTGGGGGACATTCCAATGGTCTTTCCATGGCCCGAAGGTTGCTTAGGGTGGGGTATTGTTGGCCTATGATGCAGATTGATGCAGTAGCTTTTGCAAGGTCATGTGAAAAGTGTCAAAAACATGATAACCTGGTACATGCTCCAGGTAGGGAGCTCATTCCTTCTATATCTCATTGTCCATTTCAACGCCGGGCCTTTGATCTTGTTGGGCAGATCCATCCCAACTAATCAGGTGGATAGAAGTTTATTATCACTGCTACTGATTACTTCACTAAATGGGTAGAATTTGTCCCACTTTCTGTTGCTTCAGGAAAGAAAGTCTCTCTATTCATTTTGAACCATATCATTTGTCGATATGGAGTGCCTTTTGAGATTATTACTGACAATGGAGGCCAGTTCAAAAATAAAGACCTTAAACAACTCTACAAGAAATTCAAGAGTAAACAACATTGGTGCTCTATTTACTTCCCACAAGGAAAAGGTCAAGTAGAGGCATCAAACAAAACCATTCTTAAAATCTTGCATAAAATAGTTTGTAAGAATGGTAGAGATTGGTACTTACAGATAAATCCAGCTTTGTGGGCCTATAGAACGAGTATTTGTACGCCCACTAGGGCTACTCCTTTTGCCCTTGCATATGGCGCTGAAGTAGTATTACCTTTGGAGGATGAGATTCCTTCACTTAGACTTTTCCTCAAAGGTCTAGTTACAGATGAAGACTATCGTGCCATGAGACTTCAAGAGTTAGAACTTCTAGATGAGAAACATCAAGCATCATTTAACCATATGAGGGTTTATCAAGAGTGCATATCCAAAGCCTTCAACAAAAAGGTTCACCCTAGAGAATTCCAAGTAGGATATCTTGTCCTATGTGAAAATCCCAAGAATCAACAGCATAGAGATCAAAAGGGCAAATTTGAACCTAATTGGCTTGGACCTTACATCATTACAGCAACTTTTGGGATAGGTGCTTATTTACTGTCTATAGAAAAGGGAGAGAAACTCCCTGGTCCTATCAATGTCTTGCACCTGAAGAAGTTCTATCCATGATGCCCATTCTGTCTGGGGGAATCCTTTGTACATAATTATTTATCCTGAAAAAAGCCCAAAAAATGATATATTGTCTAAAATTTTAAAATTCAGAAAATGTCCTGAAAAAATGATCATCTTAGTGAAAACCTAGCAATAGGCACTTTGATGTATCTCCAAAAAAATATATATATTCCAAAAATACAAAAAAATCAAAAAATTCAAAAAAATAGAAAAAGTGCCTTGGTGAAAACCTGGAAACAGGCACCTTAGTAGCAAAAAGTAAAAAAAATTTATAAAAAGTCCTGAAAAAATAGAAGAAAAAAATGAAAAAAATTGTAATAAAATCCAAGTGGTGAAAACTTGGAAACGGGCACTACTTGAGGCCTTTGCACCCCTATTTCTTAGCGCATGTCCTCGACACTTAGCCTTTCTCCATCATGGCTTGTCCTTATTGCCTCGGTCTAGAATTGGTCTTTGTCTTTGTCTAGGGGGCATAACTGTGTTAGCTCTGGTCCCCTGGATGCGTTAGTCTTTAAGACACCTCCCAAATGGTTTTTTTTCAACACCACCCAAACTGTATTTTTCAATACAACCTCTAACATCAAGTGTTTTTCAACACTTATCATTTTGGGCTTACCCAGTTTTTTCATGTGATCTTACCTACTTGCAAGCATTCGATCCTTATCCTTGGAACTCAGTATCAGTTAACACACTTCAATTTTTAAACATAACACTTAATGTTTGAGCTATGTCATGATCTTTTATTTGTGTGATGATTGCTATTGATTTTTGTTGAGTGTCATTATTTCATAAATCTCTCTGTGACGCATAGCTAGAGGACTTGTGTCATGGGGCATTTTTTTATTTTCTTCCTGCTTTATGCTTCATTGTTTTTGCACAACTATTCTGCTGGTCATCCTGCCCTCTATGCCTTGATACGAGCATGGTTTTTCTATATTAAATTGGGTAAGCTAACATCGAAGTCATCTTGACCTTTATGTCTTTGATTCTTATGTTAGAATCTTTTCACATTTCAATCTGATATAAATTGCATTCATATCTTCATAGTTGTGCTTGTGACTAGTGATGATTGTGGGATTTTTTTATGTCCGTTAATAATGGCCCAATGATGAAAATAAGTTCCTTAAAATTCTCTCATGAATGATGAACACAAAGTCCTATTTTACAGTTGTTCTATTGCAAGTACACCTTTGCATTTTCATGTAGCTTGCATTGTTAGACCTCATGTTAGTTTGCATTTTTAGGCTGCATTATGAGTTTGAGGGGGTTTTTCCTTTATCTTTCTTGTGGACTTTTAATCAATTATGGTCATGTTTGATCTTCATTTCCTTATCTTCTTTTGTGATCTCAATCAAAATTTTCTATCTTAAATAGTTGATTGATTTTGGGGCATTCTTTTTCTTAAGGCAAATTCTCTTTCTTCTCTCTATTTCTTTCCACCTCTTCGAAACTTCTATCTTCCATTCGCTTTCACCCCACTTCTTTTCTTCTAATTCAAACTTGGGGCATAATCTTTCATGCTTGATGATCTACCTTAGTTCTATGATCCTTATATCTTTCATCTTACATCAAGAACCTTATCTTTAGTTCAATTTGATCAAATTTATCAATTTGTTGTTTCTCCTCTATCTCATTTTGATTTCATTCATGAGGGGGCAGTACCAATCAAACTTCAATCCTTGATTTAGCTTTATCAATCATATTAACCTTGCTTGAGATTCTATCTCGGACATGTCAATTACTTATTTACAACGGTGTTGACCTTGTCTCTTTTTCAATCGACTTATCTTTGTTCTATTGTCAATTACTTATTTACAATGGTATTGATTTTTGTGTTGTTCTGTGATCCCAAATCGATCTCACACTTCAACTGCAATCTTTGACTACATGTGTTCCTAGAAAGATCACACATTAGTCAAAGAGGGGCAAATGTATGCACCCTAAAATGGTCGCCTAGACTATGGGCCCCATTTATCATTTTATCAATTTATCAAATTCATGAATCAATGCTTTGCAACATTTTCAATTCAAATCAATTTCCTTGATCAAATCGTAATTAATTTAGTTATTTAATTATTTCCTAAGGTTTGATCATTTTTTCAATAATATTATTTAATTAAAAGAAAACATCTCTTTTTATTAAATGAAATAATCTTATTTAAATAAAAGAAAATATCTCTTAAATTAAATAATCTTATTTAATTAAAATATTTCCTTTTAATTAAATGATTTTATCTTATTTAATTAATATCCCTCTTTTAATTAAATAATCTTATCTTATTTAATTTAAAAGAAAATTCCTCTTTTAAATAAATAAAAACCCCACTTAAAACTCTCTTTTTGATAAAAGAGGAAATAAATAAAATAAAAAATAAATAAAAATCTTTTTTTCTCTACATCTTCCTGAGTGGTGGGCTTTTTTTTTGCCTCTTAATCATAGCCCTTTGATCTTGCCTTTTGAAGATTTAAAGCACATGGATTAACCAAGATTTAATCTCCACGATTTCTTTATTTTCATTTTTTTTACCTCTTAATCTCCACCGTCCATTGCTCTTTATAAGGAAGCCTCTCCTTCTCATTTGCATAATTATGATAATAAAAAAACACACAGATTTTTTAGTTTATTGTTATGTTGCAGGATTGGAGAGCAATTTTGGAGGAGAATTTGAGCACTTGAGCTTGGATATTGCAACTTCTCTCTTCTTGTCTTCTTCTCTCATGCATTCATGGAAATTCATTTAGATTAATTTTGCATTCACATTTTAGATTAAACTCATATTTTCTTTCATAAATTATTTTTTCATTTGTATTTCCTCTCATAGAATAATCATGCATTGTTATCATATAGATTAATTCCATTATCATATAGACAAAATCATGCATTATCATATAGAATCTCTCATTTTATGGTGTTACTTGCAAGGGCACAAACTAGGTCACTCTGAGGGCCTGCATCACACACCTTTGCACTCCATGAATAGCGAGCTATTAGACACCTTTTGAGACCTCATTCTTGAGTGATCTTGGATATAATGATTCATAGAAGTGTGACACATTATTATCACATAATGTGTTCTGCATGTTATTCTTCTTTGATACTCCTCTTGACTTCATGACTGATATTCATCAATTTTGATACCCTTTAGGATTAAAACCAATTACTATCACAAATGGTGTCTTCCATGTATTCCTATTCACTGGATTATTATATGCAAACTCTTCTTGTACTAGAACTAAACCCAATTCCGAGTCTTTTCTCAAACCAAAAATCTCTTTCAATTACCTTAACTCTCATTCACTACCTTTGTTTTACCATTAGTTTGTAGATGAAATGTAGAACTAAACTTCAAATCAGTATCCAGCTTCTTCCAAAGTATCCTCCAAAAATAACCAACAAACTGATTATCTTTGTCAGAAACTATACTCTTCGGTAATCCATGCAATCTTAGAACTTCTCTAGAAAATAAATTAGCTACATATATTGCATATGTTGTCTCTTACAAGGTATCAAATGAGCCATCTTCAAAAATGAGTATACTACCACAAATATAGAATCATCACCTCTTGACATCTTGAGTAATCCAAGTACAAAATCCATGTTAATATCTTCCCAAGGTTTACATGGCACTATCAAAGGTGTATACAATCCAATCTTCTAACTAATTTCTTTAATAACTTGATAAATTTTACAATTTTGAACAAAATTCCTTACATCCTTATGAATCTAAGGCCATAAAAAACTCTCATGTACCAAAGCCATTGTCTTATAAATTCCAAAATGTCTAGCTAATCCTCCATAATGCTTTTCCTTAATAAAATTATCTGTCATTGAACTCCTAAGTATACACAATTGAATTCATTTGAATATAATACATTCTTGAATGAAATAATCCAACCACTTGATTTGGTCTGCTACAATAGATTCTCTGTAACCTTTCCAAGGTTCTGCAAAATCAAGGCAATACTCATACAAAGTCTTCAAGTCATCAAATCATAATACTTCAACTCTCATCTCTAACAGAAAAATCCTTCTTTTACTTAAAGCATCAACAAATTTGTTTGACTTACCGCTCCTATGTTTCAACACAAATGTATAACTCTACACGAATTTAACCAATCTCATATGTCTCATGATCAACTCACTCTAACTGCTAAAATATTGTAATTCTTGATGACCGGTATACATTACAAACTCCTATGGAAACAAATAAGGTCTCCACTTCTTCAAATCCTTAAATATGACATAAAACTCCTGATCATAAACTCAATATTTCCTCTTGGAATCATTCTACTTTTCACTAAAATAAGTAATTGGTCTACCTTCTTGAGTTAACAATTCTCCATTTGCATTACCACTTGCATCACTGTCTACTTGAAATACCTTATTGAAATATGGTAAAGATAACATAGGTTGTTCAGGCACCTTCTATTTAAACAACTCAAAAAAAATTCTCTCCATGTGTCCACTTAATTGTTTTCTATCACCTCTTATTATCTCAATCATAGGATTACAAACCGAACTAAAATTTCAAATAAACTTCTCTAAAAACTAGCCAATCCATGAAATGATCTTATCCAACATTATCAAGTGTAGGCATATCAACAATCTCTCTAACCATCTTAGAATTAATTTTCAAACCATTAATAGATATCACATATCCTAGTATATACTATATCTTCTCTCATGAACGAACACTTCTTGATATTTATCAACAATTTCTCTTCCCTTAATATCTACAATACTTGTCTGACATGCAACAAATGATCCTACTCTTACTGAAAATCAGAATGTCATAAAGGTAAACAATCACAAACTTACCCAAGAATTTCTTCAATACTGCATTTATCAGCCTCATGAAAGTACTCAATGCATTACTCAATCCAAAATTGATAACTATCCATTCATACAATATTTCATTTATCTTGAATGTATTCTTCCACTCATCACCTTCTGTAATTCTGATATGATCATATCCACTCTTCAAATCTATCTTTGTAAAATACTTCGCTCCACTCAAGAAATCCATTATGTCATCCATCCTAGGTAATGGAAACTATACTTCACTGTGATCCTATTAATAGTTATCGAATCAGTATACATTCTCCATTCTCCATTCCTTTTAGGTGCTAACGCGGATGATAGTGCACAAGGACTCAAACTTTGTTTGATCAAAAATTTTCTCAATGATTATATCAATTGTTTATTTAATTCGTCATTCTCTACAGGTGTCATTCGGTGTGTTGCTTTAATAGGAAAACTAGCTCTAGTGATTAGATCCATGTACAATGACTAATACTCCTTGGTTAACTGCAAGAAGTTGGGTGCCAATTCGGTGGAAGTCTTATGGACTTCAAACAATGCCGCTAGAAACAGGCACCCATTTTGAAAAAAATGGGCACCCGTCTTAGGCTCGGACAACCGATACAAAATTCAAAAAATGGGTGCCCGTTTTTAAAAATGAGTACCCATTTTTTTCAAAATGGGTGCCCATTTTTAAAATTTATTCATTTTTTTTAAGAAATGTATTTTTCTATGTCGATTTATTATATTTAAGAAATGGGTACACATTTTTAAACGTGTGCCCATTTTTTAAATTTAAAATTTACAAGGCCACCCTTCACATTGGATTTCACTTCAGGACAAGCTTGGTGGGACCAAGCTTATGCTTGGACCTCCAAAATAATGGCTAAGGCATTTGAATACCAGATTTTTGTCTTGCCGTAATTTTTTGAGCGTCTTCCTGATCAAATTTTATAATGAAATGAAAACCCATTAGATAACTTACTGTCTATATTTCTAAAATATAAATTTTATACTAATATGATCAATTTTACTATTTTTACAATATTTATTAATCAAAAGTGGTACCTAAACTTAAAATAGTAAGGTTCACTAAAACTTTAATAACTTTTTTGTTTTTACATTTTTTAAAAATAATTTATATGACATCAATCTACATAGAATTTCCTTGAAGATGAAATTTTTTTTTTTTTGAAAAAATGTGAATTTTTCATCACATTATGGTGGTCGTACACCGAACGTTAAAAAAATATATTTTAATATAGTCAATTAAAAATTAATTTAAAAAAATATTCAATAAAAAAAAGCAAAAATATTCTCATCAATATTTGGTGTCTTAGGTATCTTTTCCCAGAAGGATTCACAAAAATTCATTCATAGAGGTCAAAATATGGTGGTCGTACACGTGTGGAATGATCCTGAAAGAGGCATTTTAAAAAGGTATTTTTTAAATATGCCTACTAAAAAAACTTTCTACAATGTGTGTATTTAAATAAATTATATATTTGAAAAGTAGACTCCGAGCACTACATTTTTTATTAGTGAAGTTTTTTTAGATTCAATCTCTAAGTGCCTCAAATTTTTATATACATTGATAGTAAATTTGAAAAAAAAGAGAAAACACTTCCACTTTTTGCCCAAAAAGTGGACTTAACTTCTTGTTGGCACCTCCTTATAGGTGGTAATCTATCAAGCAAATAATTTAAGATTATTTCTTAATATTTTGTTAGTAATTATTTCCCTTACATAGGTTTTTCTTCTTCAAATTACAAATCAGACTTCTTAGGAATCAAAGCATAAAACATACTATTACTTTTATTTAACCATCCAAGAATTTCCTTCCTTCAACCAAATAAATTCTGACACTAGTGCAATTCTCATTCTTAGGAGCCTCAACTAAGGGTAACAATACTAAGGGTAACAATACTTGTTTCATCCCATTAGCCACAATAGTATACATATTCTTTCTACCATCATGTAAATCTTGTATATCATATTGTCATGGTCTACCTAACAAAACATGACAAACATCCATAGGCATAATATCAAAAAGAACTTCATCATGTGATAAGGTCATATCTTGAATTTCTCAAAACATTATTCACTTACCAGTACCTTATGATCATCCTTTGTCCAATTTATTTGATAATGCTTTGGGTGCTTCAATCTCTGCAATTGCAACTTATTCACCAACTCTCTAGAGGCTAGGTTATCTGAACTACCACTGTCAATGATTACTTTGCAACTGTTTCCTTCAACTTTTCATCTTGTCATGAACAAACTTCTCCTCGGCAATAGATCTTAATCTACCTATTCAAGACATAGGCCTGTCCTTATTACTATGGTTTTTGCATCTTTTGGTCGGTCCAAAGGTTAACTAGACTTTCCTTCCACAAAAATATTTTGACCACCATTCTCAGTCTTCTTTCTTGAGCTTCCTTGAGTACATTCAAAATCATAATGTCCTTAACTACCACACTTTAAAAAATTTCCTCTAAACATCCTTTTATATATTTTGTTTGTGATATATTACTAAAATTCACTCCTCCTCTCACATTTTTCACCTCACAAGAAACATAGGAAATAGTTTCTCTTATACAAACTAAAATTTGTAAGAATGGAAATGAATGTTTTGATACTTTATTATTGATGCAAACAAGGCCTTTAAAGATGCAATACAAATAGATAATCTGATAGTTCAGAAAGACAAATGGAGATTATCATTAAGATATGTATATCCCTATCATCCATAGTTTCAAATTAAATCACAAATAAAACATGAGTATAATTTCCTCTTAACCTGAGATGAATAGGCTCTCCTACTCAGAGATGCAAAAACAAAATGCTAGAAGAGACAACCACATGTGGAAAAATATTCAATAAGGACAAGCTTCTTAAAATTTGAAATACAATCCAACACCTTCTTTCTTAGAATCATCTTTGGCATAGAAGATGTATATGGGTGGCATTTCTTAGTCTTAGTACAAGATCCCTTTAAGGGCTCACCAATCTGGTCCACAAGGTACTTTTAAAGTGAAGAGTTGAGCAGTTTGAAAAACAATTAGTAGATAATATTTTTTGTAAAGGGGATGACCCATTGATTGAAATATTGACAAATAGTTTTCAGACAAGAGAGTTGTTAAAAAGATATCCATTTCGAGGGGAGTCATTTCTCCTAGTCAAAAAGGCCAACAGATGAAGTTTTGAATTTAGGGAGGAGGGTGAGTGGGAAGCCATGACAAGGGATTTTTCTTTTAGTTATGTTTTGCATTATTATTTTTTCAATGTATATTATTTATATGTTGGATGGATGTTGAAATGGAGAAAATAGGAGGGTATGTTTCAAAAGAATGATAAGTCTCACTTTTACCTTATTTGTGGATAGGTAGCTCACAAAATACTTTGGCCAAAGCTTATTATTTTAATTTTTAGCATATGCTTTCTATTTTTATCAATATATTCTGCACTCTCTTCCATATCATGATGTTGTTGAATTAGCATCTTAGAATTAAACTAGATTTCACGATCCTATTAGTTTCAAGTTTCTAGAAACCTTGTGCAAGGTCAAGTATCCTTCACGTCAAGAAGGATTATGGGTAAGCATAAAGCTTCACAGTTTGATGCAAAAGTGTTTCAAAAATGCTCTTTCTCATTGTAGGCTTTAGGGATATAGATTCCATAAGTTCATGTGAGAATTATCACATGCTATGTATTTTATATACCTAGGTCATTTGATGTTATGGTCTCTTATAAAATAAATTTTTTCTTTTTTTTTTGTCATCTTCAAAATTATGTGTACTCATATTTATTATATACAAAAATCTATTATCATATCTCTATTCATAATTTTTTTTAGAAAATTGCTTTGATGTGTTTAGTTATTTGTAAGATTAATGTAATTTTATAATTTAACATTTTTATAATATGGAGATCTAAATACTCTTTCTCATGTGATAGTAAAATAAATAATAAATTTATCTAATAAATAAACATAAAATATTATGATGTAAGGTTGAGCAACGTTTATGAACATATTTAAAAAAATACTTTAAAATTTGTTTAGTTTTGTTCATCATAATTAAATAGAAAAAGCTAAAGAATTTCATTGTGCTTAGCGAATCTATGAAAAATTGAAATGATATGATGAAATGAGATGCAATTATTTTTTTTGTTTTGATTGAAAAAGGCGAGGGAAAAAATTACATAACAAAAAGCAACCAAATTGTTGCCAAAATAGAACTAACAACAAAAGCTATACACCGACTAGAATAGCTGAAGAGTTCAAACAACACTAATCTTATAATATGATATATACAAGTATATGCGAGCCATGGAAATTACAAAAACCATCATACCTAATCCTAAGCATTTCTAAAGTAGTTTAAACATATCACCTAAAATGTTACAACTAAGATATCAAACTATATAATAGTATGACAACTTAAGAACAATTTACAACAAGACATTATATATTGAGCTTTAACGTTTGTTGAAGTTGTTTTGAACATAAAGTATTATAAATGTGAGCTAAAGGAGATAAAATTTGATCCTATCCAAGTGATTTCTAATCTTCAATTATTCTTGGGATGTTACATGTAATTGGGAGCACATAAAAATAGTTTAAAATATAATCTTAGAATAAAACCTTAGAATTTAGCCGCCTTCATGAATATCATGGTCTGAAAACATAGACATACATTTTATTTTCAATATATTAATTAAAAAAATATGCCCAATGTAGATCTTTGTTGTGGTATTACATTTAGGATAAGGATTTTGATAATAAAGTACTGTTGTTTTCCCACAGTTATGAAATTGTTTTCAACTGCATTATATTACCCTCATAAAGCCACATCTTAAATCAATAAATAGTATCAAACATTTCATCTCTGATCTCACAATTGGTATCAGAGCAGGATGAATCTTGGTTTGCACTAAGTAATGATCGCCGAGCATAATGGGGTTGTCGACTGTGCAAATTTGGTGGAGTGACTGTTGATCATAAAGCCTGAAAACCGTACTATTGGATTTCTTCTTTGTGCATAGGTATTAAGTCGTGTGTCTGTTGTTGACAATGGAATTTCTCCTTTGTGCACAGACCTTGTGTGTGGAGTTTTCCCTTTGTGCGTAGAAGACCTTGGAGCCGCACGTGAGTCCCTGTTTTTTTTATCATAGTTTTCTGATTTTTCTGAAAATGTACGAAAGGAAGAGGCGGGCATGGATTGAGAGAAGCATTTCGTATGGTTTGAAAAACTAAAGGGATATGAGAACATAAAGGAATTTTGAAGGTGTCATCTGGTAAAGCCAAATCTATTAGATACGTGTGACAACAAGTACTCATTCGATGATTTCCTTGGAAGCGCGTGTCTATTTCGCTGTGCAAGGTATGAAACTCGTGCATGTCGGAAGAGGTAATTACCTATCATAGAGGATGACACAATTTCATCTATATTGTGAGACTTCCACCGCTGTGTGTGTTTGATTTGATGCATATTGTTGAAGGCATTGTACATTGAGTTCTATTTGGAGACATTGAGTAAAGTCAACCGCAATGTTTGAAATTTCAACCTGCAGTTTGGTGTTGCATAGTCTCTCTCTATTTGATTAAGGTATTTGTTGTTACAATGCTTCGTTCTTTTGTATTGGCATGATGCTCACTATCGCTAAGCACAAAATTTAAGTGAAGCCAAACTATCGCGGTGCATGAGAAGAGTTTTGGGTTTTTTTACGAGAATAGTGATATCCAGATATATTACATGTTTTGAATCTTCCATAATGTGACTGTTTGCATATTATAAATAGACAAATTCAGAAGAATTGATGTTGAAGATTGCAAAATCAGCATTGAAATGAGATTCCAATTGGCGGTGGACTAAACAGTTTCTCACTCTCGCCCAAGACCTTATAAAAAAAAGGGGGGTTTTAGATTTTTCCTCAATATTTTACATCTAGTGGCCCCCTGTTCAATTTTCGTTCTCAAGGTTTCTATGACTTGTTCCTTACATTCATTGTTGTGAGTAAAGGTTGATGCTCTTTTGGTTTTTTTTCCTCACATAGAGTACATAGAGTATAGCGTGATTAGGCATTGTTGTTAATATTGCCGAATTTTGTGTGTTTGTGTTTTGTAATCAACATCATTTATTTTTTTATTATTGTAATATGGTTACACCTATGTCAAATATTGTTTGTTCCTTTAAGGCCATTTTTGTTACACATGGACAACATTTGAAAAACACACATACATGTATTATTCAAGAATCTAATGTATAAAATATAAAGAAGATCACATAGGAGGTTGGAGGCAATGGAGGTAGGAGGTTTTCCATCATCCTAAGATAGCTTCTTTCTTAGAGATGATTCATTGCATGAGAAGTAACCTATTTGTGTCCCTAAAAGGTTGAGGCTTGGCAGAGTCATCCCTAAAGAAAAGAGGGGCCTTCACATATTTGTGTACCTGAAGAGAACATGGGGCTTGGCATCATGATGGTCCCTTCAAGGATCAATGGGGTTAGGATTTGAATATCATTTCTTGAGCACTTGAGGAGGCGTTAGACACACTCATAAGAAATGTGGACTTTCAGAGGAAAGGTGTCTCATGTGTAGGAATGTTAATGGTGTTATGTGTACTAGAAGAGAACTTGTTTCCACAACACTAGAGGAGGCATTAGACACACTTGAAGGAGATGTGGCCTTTTGGAGGTAAGGTGTCTCATGTATAGCACTGGAGGAGGCATTAGACACACTTAGAAGATATGTGTAATTTTGGAGGAAATATGTCTCATTGTGTGTGGGAGGTGAGAACACTCATATTGTACAGATGGTTTCAAGTTCTACAGTCAAGAGATCCACTAATGTTGTTAAATTCAGTGTTTCTTCAGTCGTGTAGATGGTTTTAGGTTCCATGGTCAAGAGATCCACTAATGTCATCATTTTGGCATTTCTTGAGCGAGCGAGGAAGCTTGGTTAAGGTGCTTCCTCAAAGTCTTCAGAAGGGTTAGGTTCAAAACCCTTGTAACCTCCACTCTTTTTGAGATTAATGTAATAGGGGAGGAGGGGGAAATGTTAGCGTATTACATTTAGGATTAGGTTTTTGATAATAAAGTACTATTTTTTTCCAATGGCTATGAAATTGTCTTCAATTGCATAATGGTGCCTTTATAAAGGCACATCTTGAATCAATAAATAACATAAAACATTTCATCTCTGAACTCACAATATCTATAACCAAGATCTATGAAAGATAAAAAAAAATAAAGCACAATAACAAAAAATGAGCCCAAAGTCAACCATCCATTAATTGGAGAGGAAAAGTACATATAAGAAGAGTGATTGGGTTGAATCAAAAGTTGAACCCAACACTCAATGAGTGGTGGTAAGTTTTTTCATACTAAACTATGATGAGGTGTCAAAATGGAATCAACACCTCTCCAATCATCTCCTAAATGGTGACAACTTGTGTGAACAAGTGCCAAATGCACATGGATGACTAAATATGCCTAATAAGCCTAATTGTAATTAACTAAAATAAATACACTAGCACCACCACCCCCCTTAAGCATAAATTAGGAGGAAAAAGGTAAAAAAAATAATGGGCCCCAACTACTAGCCTCTTGAGGGGCCCATGTACAATAAAATCTCTCACAAAAGGAGAAAGATAGAAAACCCAATGGGAAAAAAATGTCCTCCAAAAAGAGATAAGAAGAGAAAATGCCTATAAGGCCCCCAAAGGATGATGTTGTTGCTAATGTAGACCTCACACCAAGAAGAGATTATGGTCCTTCTTAAAAAATTTCCTCAATATGATTGTCATCAACTAAATCATCTAAAATATTAGTACTCTAATCAAAATTTGAAGAGTCCACATCAAGTTGAGAACCCATATGGTGTGTAGCACCATAATCTATAATCTCTTTATCAAATAAGAACCCGAATTTCAATTTATCTTTGACCTTAGTAATTTCTTCATTTAAAGAATATTCTTTGAAAAAATAAATTACCTCAATATTATTATTTCTGAAGAGAAAAGTGAGGTGCTCAACTTGCTTTTTCATAAATTAAGGTTCTTCATGACTAGTTTTGTTACAAAAGGCACATTTAACTCTCTCAGTAGTTGATTTACTTTGTTGAGATGAGTTATCATTTTTGAATTTGTCAATTTTATCTTCTCTCTTCCCTTCCTTCTCCATTCTAGTATGATTTTTCTCTCCTTTATCTTTTTTTTCTTTTCATTTCCTGTGACTAGAGCTTGTGCCTTTGTGAGTTTCAAAGAACTCATTTGAATTAACTTTCCTTTATCCCTTGTAAGATCAAAAATGAATTCATCTAGTGTGGGAGTTTTCCACAAGGTGCCAAGGGCTCTTTTAGTAGAATATAAAGTGGAGAAAACAAAGAAAATTTAGAACCTAGTTTTGAAAGTACATAAAGGATTAATTGATCATCTTTCTTATCAATTCCAAAATATTTTAATTACAACTTCAAAGATTTAAATTTAGAAAATAATTCCTCTAAAGTTGAAAAAGTTGAAGGACTAAGACCTAGGAGTTTATTTTCCAACTCATGACTTCTAAGTTCATCAATTATCCCAAATAATGTTTTGAGAGCTTTCCCAAACTTCGTTGGGTGTTTTCAAGTTCTCAACATGAAATAATAATTCATGAGTTAAATTTAAACATAATAAGCCAAATTGCTGGTCACACTTATTGAAAAAAAAAATCTTTGTCCTTACCTGCATTATGCTCTTTTTCTGCTCCCATTGTTACCCTAAACAAGCCTTTATTATTTTGTACAAGAATTACTTTCAACTTCCAATCATGATATTTTAAATGAGCTAGGGTTTGTATAGTCACATGAAGATCCATTCTATTAGACTTAGACCGCCTCTTTGTAGAATGTGGAAATGAAGAGCACTTCTTAAGCACATGTGAAAAATGGAAAACACACAACACCCCATGATTATCTATTTGTTTCCCTCTTATTTTTGACACTTCATAAAAGGAGTGCTTTGTAATCAAACCTCCCAAAAAAAAATTAAAAAGGAACTTTATAATGATAGTGCGTGAGTGTTCCCTTTGGATTCATGATGAAAAAAATTCACTTTTGCAAATAAAAACACTAAATTTTATGTTTCTGAGAAAAATTTCTGAGAAAATGAATTTTTTGCCTTCTTGCAAAATTATTCCTCCTCTAAAAAATTTTTATGGTCAATAGTTTTAACTTCACCAAAAAAATTTGCCAAATAAAAATAAAGGGATCAAAATTAATCCCCTTGGGTTGGAAAGAAACAAGGGCTAAAAACCAATGTGACCAAGGACTACAATTCCAAAAACTTGCCTCGACCTCTTTTCATTTAAAAGTCAAATTTAAAAACCGATACTATAGGGAGGTGTATAGATCAAAAACTTAAAACATAGTTCCAATACCGCATGGGGGAAGATCTAATATTCTACCCAATATCGCACAAGGTAAAATATAATACTGTAGAAGTTGTAAAAGGTGAATTTCAAAGACTTCAAACATAAATGGGGAACCAATTGTTTGTGTTATCTTTGGTCCTTTATGAAATATTTTCTGTGGAATTTTCTAATATCGTCGAATGTCAAACTGTAAAGACCAAAAATACCAACGAACGCCACAAGTAAAATACCAAAAATATTTAAATGTTGATTCCATAGTCATAGTGGGTCAATCGCAAGACTTCTCGACATAAAACTTGAGAAAGCAAATATGTATTCATAATCTATAACTAGCATATAAATTTATTTATTCATAAACCCAAAATAAATTACATAAAAAAATAGTTGACCATACTGTCGATCTTACTACATTATCCATGGTTAAAAAAATTATAATTATTCAATGTTTCAGGATGACTACTAATTTGTCATGCACCTTACGTCATAAATGGTTTATAAATAAGAAAACATCATGTATAAAACCATAAGGTCATATGAACAATGTCATAAATGTCATCAAATAGCTGTCCATCTACATGCTCCAGTCTTCTAAGCCAATAGACACCTTTCCATTTGAAAATCTAGAGACAAGAGTGTATATGTATATCTATATATACATACTATTTGCATCTTTTTCTTCTCTAGCTATGCTGTCTCTTTCTCTTTTCTAGCTTGCTGCCTTTTTCTCCTTACAGGCTACTCCCCCTCCTTTCTTCATGTGTTCATTCCTCTGTTTAACTTCCTTGTTTTCTTTCCTTCTTGGTCAAGTCAAGTGAAAGAGAAAATGTGATTTCTCCACCCATGTGCACTATCTTCCTTACTGCATCGATTCATCCAGAATGACGATGGTTTTTAGGAAGACTTCTAGACTCCCCATTAATGCAGGTAGTAGGATATTTGATAGAGATTACTATCTACCAAATTTCATTTTAACTCCACATATAGTCCTTATTTGTGATAGCTTAGCTATGGGAGAAAGAGGGATGTGACATCCTTCTCCCTTAAGAAGTTCATCATCCACGATGAATCGATCAACATTTGCAATTATATCCAAGAAAATCAATAAATTTATATTGATATGGTTAATAGTTCTAGTTCCATTGTTCATTATAATGCATGTACCCACATTCAAATTTTATCATAAAATCAAAAAGTTTAAAATTTACTTATATCATATTCTAATCAATTTTTAAATCTCCACACACACCATGCATTTACCATTTGAGATGGAGTTATATATAAAAATTCATTAATCTATAGAAAGTATAAAAATCAAATACTACATGGTGTGTGAAAACCCATATTTTTCTGATCAACCATTACCGAGAAGCTAAGCTTCTCTACCTAAAACACACCCCCGCCTTCAATCCTGCCAAAACCATCAAACCACTAGATTGATCATTAGTAGGTTAGTCCACAAATGCAAATCATATTTAAATAATGTTAATTTAATCATCCATAAAACTTCATTTAAGTTACATTAAATCATAATACCATTTTGCAACATTATTTATTCCAGACAACATCAAAATAATGTAAATCACATGAAAACATATTTACTTCCAAAATATTCATAATATTGTCTAACACGTCTAATATAGCCACAAATCACAATGAATTTGGTCAAAAGTATCTGACAAAGTCAACAAAGTCCATACTGTCGCTAAGAGTCCTAAATAAAAAAGAGTATCAAAAATCGGGTTACGACATATCAACCTAATGTCTTATGAAAGAACATAAATAGTAGCAATGTCTATGCATATAACATGAATAACTAAAAAATAAGAAAATATATAAGTCTAATAAAAAAGATGCTAAAAAGATCTATGCATGTCTTCCACATCCTCCCAAGTAGCATTGTCATCAGAGAATTGGTTCCATTGAACCTTATAATGCAACACATCTCTATCACGCACCCTGATGGTATGTTGATCAATGAGGCAGGTAGGCTCCACTAGCACCACCCCCAGATCTTGAACTTGCAATGCATGCCAATCTAGGATATGAGATGCATCTAGATGATAGGGTTTCAACAAGGAAATGTGAAACACATTATTGGTTCGGGTTAGAGTGAGCAGTAAAGAAAGTTTGTAAGCAACAGGGTTGATAACCTCCAAAACGTCAACTGAGTAGGATAAATATTAATAGGATCTACTAGGGGATTGGATGAGGGTGTGCAAGGGAAAAGTGACAAAGCATATGAATCCTACTTCTAAACACTAGCTATGTAGAAACATTCCTACTATTCATAGTTACAAATTAAATCATAAAGATACCATCTTCATAAGGTTGAATTTCCTCTTTACTTGAGAGAAGTGGGTTCTAGTGCTCATAAATGAAAGAGAGAAAAGATAGAAGAGATGGCCATAGATGGTTAAATCTTCCATTAAGTGCCCTCTTTTTAAAATATGAAATACAATCCAATGCCTCATTTCCTAGCACCATGTCTAGAGAAGAGAAGGTATTACAGAAGCATTTTTTAATCCTTATACAAGATACCTTTAAGGGATTGTAGAGCTGGTCCACAAATTAATTTTTAAGTGAATATTTAATAGTTGAATTGGTATAAGAAGTGATAGACAATATTTTATATGAAGGGGACAACACGATGTTTGAAATATTGAAAACCAATTTGCAGAAAAAAAAAATTCATTAGTACGAGATCCTTTTAAGCAAGTCCATGAGTGGAAATTACTTGCAATTATATTTTGCATTGCTATGTTTTCAATGGATATTATTTATATGTTTGTTGGGTGTTCAAAATGAAGAAAAGAGAAAGGTAAGTGTGTAGGGAATTGTAAGTCTCAGTTTAAACTTATCTATGCGATGCAAGGTTGAGTCACCTTTTCAACGATATTTAAAAATTTAGTTTAATTTATTTG
The DNA here is from genome assembly GCA_018584345.1 of Thuja plicata. Taxonomy (NCBI): domain Eukaryota; kingdom Viridiplantae; phylum Streptophyta; class Pinopsida; order Cupressales; family Cupressaceae; genus Thuja; species Thuja plicata. The sequence goes on from MU225872.1 coordinate 1,444,249, forward strand.
TGTTCATCATAATTAAATAGGAAAGGCTAATGAATTTGGTTTTTTGTAGTGAATTTAAAAAAAATTGGAATTATATGATAAAATGAGATATAGTAGTGTTTTTTATTGAATAAAGAGAATGAAAATTTACATAATAAAAGGCAACAAATTATTGCCAAAATAGAACAAACAACATAAGCTACACACAAACTAGAATAGTTGAAAAGTTCAAAGAACATTGATCATATAGCATTACAAATATAGTTGTATGTGAGCCACGAAAATTACAAAAATGATCAAACCTAATCCTCAACATTGTTGATGTGGTTTAAACATGTGACTTGTACAAATTTATATTTGAGAATTCAAATTATCTTATAGTATAACAATTAAGAAGAGTTTACAAAAATCCATCATATCCTATATTTTAGCATTTACTAAAGTTTTTTTGAATATAAAGTATCATAACTACGAATTTGAAGTAGTTAAAATTTGAACCTATTGAAGTGATTTCTAATATTCAATTTTTCTTTGGGTCCTTTGTGAAATTGAGAGCATAAAAAATAATCCAAAATATGATCTAAGAGTAAAACCTTATCACTTTACCTCGTTGATGAATATCATGATTTGAGAACATAGGCATACATTTGTTTTTCCATGTATTAATCAACAACAATGTTTGTCTAAAGATTTCAAGCCAAACTAGTCTCTTTCTGATTTAAGTTATTTACAGATAGCATGTTCCATTTTCTTTTGGTCCATGCATAGCTCAAAAATAATGGTTAAGCCTTTCATTTTGATGAAAAAATAAGCATTAATCCATTGGAATTCTCATACATTTTAATCTATCACCAACTGGATGTTTAAAATGAAGAATTTCCCAAGTAAGAATGTAGGCATTAGTTTCAAATTTAGACGTCCAAATTTGAGAACTTAATTTTCTCAAGTGCTCTCCTAAAATTTATATTTCCATTTTTTATTATGTTACCTAAATGATTAATTATTTTACTTTATAATTGTATAGTTGGAAAATGGAAGCACTTCCATTGTAGACTTGTTTAGCCTTCCGAGTAAGTGGTTTGGGGTCATATCAAGCACCTTGAATGGGTTCCTAAGTTAGACCTGGCTTTCCCCCTATTTTGCCCCTCTTTCCACTTCTTTCCAACCTAATTTCTGCATTCTGGACTGGAGACCTGAGATTTTGGACTTCAAGGTCAGGGTCGACCTTTTTGGTCTATGTCAACCTCGACCCTGACCTAGGTCAAGGTCGACCTCAACCTTTAGTGGTACCCTAAATTTTGATAATTTAGAAGTCCCAATCCATTATCAAGAATCATGTTTCTCCATACTAAAAAATATCAAAGAAGGAAGCTTTATGACACAAATAAATAGAAGTAACTAATTGAAGCCTTCAGAAAATACTGGAGTTTAGACCTGCTACAAAGATAATTTTGACAGAGGATAAATATGGTCGAATTTTAAAAATCTAAAAATGACCCAGTTTGGGAAATCCAATTTCCTATCTCCAGCAAAAATATTATCTTTTCACGAGGTGTTTTGGATTTTCTACCAAAGCCAAATCCGAAAGTTAGGTAGTTATGTTTTAGTTTATTGTTTTTTCAAAATAATTTGTTATACGAGTTGTATCTTTTCACCCTAAAGAGGTGTGAAAGCCACTCAAACACATATATATAATATAAAATGTAAAGAGAATATAATATAATACAATTTCACATATTTGGATAGTTTTTAATCAACAAGTATAACATGGACCTAGATGTACTATTTTTTCAAAATCAATAAAGATAAGTCTTTTTCTTTCACATGTGTAATAGTTTCATTATCATTTTACAATTAGTCCCTCAGATAAACCAATAGAACTTCTTCAAAGTGATAGTTTGATGTGCATGCTTCCTGATTTGATTCATAGTCTATATTTTCAATTGGTTTTCTCATTTTGCATGGTTAAATTCCGTTGATTGAGGCCTTAGTCAATTGGTCTGTCATCTGAGAAGTATTATCCATTTTAAATATTTCTGAATTTGTTTTAGGTTGCATGTACATTCCATAACACCTTTGAAGTGATAAGTTTTCTTGTAAAACTGTCTCTAAGGTTGAACATAAGATTGGAATTATCTTGACTCTAGTTCCCATGGTAGAATAAGGCACTGGTCTAATCATTATTTGGATTACAGTTATTCAGTTCATTGTTTATAGTTTTGTGTTATCTTATCTATCTATTCATTTCAGATTACATACACATTTACTAAACATTCTTTCAATTACTTAAAGTATTTCAGTTTATAGTTCACGATATATTGCTCTCTGTTAGATTTATTTCAAGTTCCTTGCCATACTTGAGAGAGAAGGTTGAAGTGTTCCTTATCTGCTATAAAAATCCTTGTAACTTGAAGGATAAGTCAAGGTATAGGCCTACCAGCCTTGGTTTTACAGAGCCAGAATTGCAGAAGTTCCAACCTTGCCTTGGTTGTGACTTGTTAGTTGGCCAAATCACTTGGGTTTCCCAACATTGGATTAGCAAGTCCGTAGGAAATCCAAACTGTCAATTTGAGCACCAACAGATTGGCGACTCTGCTAGGGAGTTGTTTGAAAGAACATTTTGGTGTTCTACCTAGAAGCTCTGGTGATATATTTAAGACTCTACTGGGAGAAAAGAACACAGAAGAAATTAATTATTTTCCTTCTGATAAGAAGGTGGCGACTCTATTGAACAAAGCATTTCAGTCAGTGACTCTACTGAGGGAGAAGACTCAAAAGGAGATGGTGGATTGTTTTCTCAAATGTATCCATCATTTCAAAGAAATCCTTTTATTCCAGATGGTATTAGGCCATTGGATCTTAGGAAATTTCAATGTATTCCAAATAAGTTATCCCTTAAAATTTCACAACTTCTACCAAAGTTCCATGGAGAATGGGATGAATCAACACTATAACACTTAGATGCATTTTATACATTCATAGAATATTATGAGGTTTCTATAGAGGATCAGGTGATGAGGCTATTTGTCAGGACATTAAAAGATAATGCCAGACAAGTATATGAATCACTACCCACACAATCCATCTCATCATGGAGACAGTTTGAGAAGTGGTTTCTTGATATGTTTCATGATGCCAGTGGTGAAG
>MU225872.1:1461966-1489523 GCA_018584345.1 Thuja plicata
AACTAAGGATAAGCGACCTAGGGAACTTTTAATTACCTTTGATGATTCTGAAACGATTAAGGCTCCCGATGGTCCCCTTTATATCTATGCTAGGATTTCTAAGATACCTACTCGTGGTTGTCTAGTTGGTCCCACATCTTTAATAAATCTCATTACCAAGGAAAATATTTTTATGAAAGGCCTACAACATGATTTTTATGATTCATTTGATGCATGGATCCAAACTTGTAATGGCTTTCTTTATCCTTCACTTGGTTCTATTAACTTACCTATTGAACTTTGTGGTAAAGTTGTAGATAATACTTTCATCATTATTCCTACTTCTGATCAATTTCAAGTCAAATTTGGCCTACCTTGGATAACTACTATGCATGTTATTGCTTCTCCTATTCATAAATATCTTAAGTTCATTCATAATGGAGAAGTCAAAACAATTAATCATAGTTTGTATGCACCTTCTAGGTCTAGAGATTGTGCTACTCTTGATTTCTTTTGGCCTTCATTACCTAATTCATGTCCTCCTCACCCTGATCATCTCTTTCTCTCATATCAAGCTTACAAACATCACAAAATTGTTGAGTTAAGTATGCCTTGGATTGATTCCAACCGTGGTCTTTTGCCTACTCCTGCAATACCTCCTTTATCCATTACTGCTAATAATATTAATAAAACTTCTACTATTTCATTGTAACCTATTGAGAATCCTCCTATAGAACCTATGAAGGAACCTGTTGTCATTCCTCCTAGTTCTCAAAATATGACAACCAAAGCTAAACCTAACAAATATGCTAATGAACATCATAAGAAGGGTAGAGCTAGTGCTAGAGCCTGTGCTTCTGTGATTTGAAACTCATTACATACTTTCGACCAACCCATGCCTATTGCGTTAGATGTTAATATTCATAATGATGTTAAGATGAATGTGTATGATGATCCTATTCGCATCTTGGATCCTATTTCAATCAACCTTGATGAAGAGGACACTCTCCATGATCCTATTGATCTTAGTGATGAATATGAGACCATTGATCTTGATAATGATTTACCCCATATGCTTTCAAATCAATTAACAATTACACTTAGTATTGAGCACTGTGATTCTCAAGAGGATCCTTGTTTGGAACTGGCTATCATTCCTACTATATTGGATATAGTCCCTCTTGTGAGTTTCCCACCTTCCATCAATAACATAAACCAAGATGGGGAGGGTTGACAACATGCTCGATTGGCTCATCCTTTATGGTAGCCCTCTTTGTGTTTGTATGTTGTAATGTGCTTCTCTCGTAATGTGTTTTTGAAATTTTGTTAGATTCTTTTATACGACCCTTGTTACTCTGTTGGTGCAAGGTGATAAAGGAATCAAAACCTATTGTACAAATTCCTCTATGTGTATCTTCATTCTTCTATATGTTGTTTCATGTTATGTTATACTTGTACTATTGTTTGTAACTGTTTTCCTTGTATAATCTGCTTGGATCTGCGAGATGGTAGCACTAATTCTTTATGGTCTCCATGTTGTGGTCCGAAAAGATTCTTATTCGTAACTCTTAAGTTTTCTTTCCTCCTTTGTGATTGTAGTTCTACTTTCTTTGGGGAATGATGTCAATTAATTTGAAATAATATCATATTTCTATGTACATGTTATCTTATGACCATGCTGACCCCACATTAGGTAGATCCCTCTTGTGTTCTTATGTATATTTATGTTTTATTTCCCGTGATTTATCTTCCTTTGGGGGCATCTCACAGTGGAAATGTAATCCATAGAGTTGTTTATGTTTCCATTAAAACCATTGCTCATGTTAAAGTGTTAGCAATGACTTTAACGTGGGGGCATACATTTTACTCACTTTTGCACACACACATTTAAAATAGATTTCAAGATCTAAAATTTTTTCCCTTTATGGATTAAAAAAAAAAGAATCCTTAAAGCATGGTCATTTTTACTTTTTAGGATCTCTTGATCCATCCAGTTTAAAATTACACGGATCTCTTGATCCGGCCAATTTTCAAATTACAATAGTTTTGATCCCTTTAAGAATAGATCTCCCTGATGGGTTGACTAGTGAGTAGCCATATTCACTAGGCAGTTCAACTCCATCTTTCCAGTTACATTTTTTTTTGTGTGTGGTTCACAATGGGACATAAATTCTCATTGGGCAAGATAATCACACCCTTTCTCTCTCTTATTAACTAAGTGATGTCTCTCTTATGGTGATCTTAGGGTTGATAAATAATTAAGTCTCTTGGGGGCTTGAAGATTTCTTTGTCCCTTCTGATTCCAATAAGATTGTCTTTTTTGTATGTTCTCCTTTACCAAGAGTTTGTGTTGAGCTCATACTCTTGCTAAAGTGGGGGCTAAATGTATAGTCAAAAAATGGAAGAACTTCCATTGTAGAGTTGTTTAGCCTTCTGAGTAAGTGGTTTGGGGTCATATCAAGCACCTTGAATGGATTCCTGAGTTAGACCTAGCTTTCCCCCTATTTTGCCCCTCTTTCCACTTCTTTCCAGCCTAATTTCTGCATTCTGGACTGCACACCTGAGATTCTGGACTTCAAGGTCAGGGTTGACCTTTTTGGTCTATGTCCACCTCGACCCTAACCTAGGTCAACATTGACCTTGACCCTGACCTAGGTCAAGGTCGACCTCGACCTTGACCCAGGGTTCAAACTTTGGGGTCTTGCAGTTTCTGGATGTCGGTCTTTGCAAAAGTTATTTCCCGCTTTCGAGTTGGCTGTTTCAGGTTATGAAGCATCAATTCCTAAATTATATTTAATATAGGTCCTCTCCTAAGGGTATTGGCTTTAATGATAATTTAATTCTCCTATGTCGGCCTCCTTAGAAGATTGTGCCCTAATTCCATATAAGAGAGAGCCTTTCTCCCCTCATTTTTGCTAAGTCCTCTATTGAAGCCTAAGCATCCTTGAGAAATTGAGGAGCATTATCAAGTGAAGTCCAAGCAAGCTAAGGAGAAAGATTTCAAGCAATCATTCATCCATTCTCAAGCATTCAAGCATCCATTTTCATGAAGGAGATCCATTGGAGGGCATTGAAGGATTCAAGCTACATAGTGCCCTTTTGGTGATCCCTCCATCCATCTTCTTCCAAGCCTCTTCCAAATTCAAGAACCCATTCAAGACTTGGTGTTAGAGATCTACAAGCAAGAGATTGAAGACATCCTACCATTCTACATTCTACATATTTGGTGCATACATACTTGTGGACTCAAGGATTTGAATCCTCTATAAGGACTTTTTCAAGCAAGGTGAATTTGCGCATTTACTTTGTTTATCTTTATGCAATTTCAATTATACTTTGAGGCTAATTCAAAAACTGGGGTTTGACCAAGGAAAACCCCTCCCCCCAAACAAACAAATCTCTTTTTCTTGCAGGTACATGTTCAGGACTACAGATTTGGACTCGGATCTGGATACCCTTTTTGACTTTCTGTCGGGCTCCGTGAACAGATTCTCTATCGGACCTGTGTAGGTCAAGGTCGACATTATTGGGTCAGGGTTGACATTTGTGGGTCAAGGTCGACATTTTTCATAAAACAGTGTCAGATTGGAAAAAAATTTCTAGGTTTTGTTCATCTCTGCGTTTTGGTTCCAGATCATACTTCAGTTTTTCCAGAAATAGAGTACAGACCTTAAAAAATAGTATTCTTTGATCTGCAATACTTTAAGGTTGGTTCTTCTTCCTATCCTTTTCAATTACTGTAATAAATTATATTTACTTAATAATTAACAGAATTTAAGATCTCCTTATTTACTCTCTTTTGCAAATAATTGATTCATTTGTTCATTGATCCTTGTTTGGGGTTAATCAACTTGGATCTTCCATTTGTGCATTTGAGGATAGAAGAAGAACATCTTATCTTCTCCTTAATCACAATTGCAATATACAATCAACACAATTCAATTAAATGTAAAGTAGGGTTAAGCAAATCAACACTCTTTAATCAAATCAAACAATAATTAACAAACAATCTCCTTACCCCATTCACCCCCTTTACAATAATATACTAACTTTTTAAATAAAAAGTAAAAATCAAATTCATATGGGTTTAGTGAATAAAACACTATTTTAGAAATGTTATTCTAAAAACAAAACTATCTATATAGTATATAGATTTAAAACTTTTACAAAAAATTTGAAAAATAATAATATATAATTAATTATGAATAACATTCTACTTATTATCCCCAAAGTCAACTTTTTTTGGTGGACTACCCTCTATGGGAAAATCCTCATGCTTGAAAATCTTGTTAAATGTGGGCTCAGACTTGCCAACCATTTTTTCCTATGCATGAAAGACGAGGAAAGCTCTAATCATATCATGCTCCACTGCGATTTTGCTGTCGGGATCTGGCAAGAGATACCCTCGAGACTCAACCTCTCATGGGTGTCTAACTGCAACATCCAGGACATTCTCCTTGAATGGTAATCGCCCTCACAACACCTGCTGATCAAACTCCTTTGGAACCAAATCCCCCCAATTTTCTGTTGGGTAATCTGGAAGGAACGCAACAATAAGATTTTCAGAGATACTGAACTCGCTTCTAAGGATATGTTTTTTATACTGGCTTTAAAATTTTACAGGAAAACCTGCTGGTGGGAAGCTGGAAAAGCCATGTTTCCCCTTTCAGTAACTTTGATTGGAAGATTGCTAAGGTCTGGGGTCTTGGCAAGGGGTTTGACATATTTGACAACTCTAAACTTAGAGCCAGAAAGGTGACTGTTTGGGTCCGCCCTTAGGCAAACTAGTACAAACTCAACTTTGATGGGGCTCCCCAGGGTGGCAGACAAGCTAGAGGGGGAATTATAAGAGATCAATGGGGGAGATTGGAGGAAGGTTATGTTGGCCCCCTCATTGACCACTCGCTTAACCAGGTGGAGCCTATGACGCTCCTATAGGGATTAAGTTTCTTCCTTAACTATGGCTGCTCCAAGATTGAGATCGAGGGGGATTCCAAGGTTATTATTGAGTTGGCTAGTGGTTGCTCCTTGGCTGGATGGCGAGTTGACCCTATCCTGTCAGATATTAAGGGTCTGATGCTTTGCTTTATTGAGTCCACCATAAATAAAATTTATAGGAAAGGGAATTCTATCACTGATTCCATGGCGGCCAAGGGCTTTAGACGGTTGGCTTATATTGTTGGTATGCTGCTAATTAGCTGCCAAAAAATACTCACGACCTGCTTAGGCAGGAAATGAGCGAAAGCAACAACAACAATCGAAATGTTAAAAAATCAAAGTCTGATTTGGGTGCTAAAAGGTAGACCCCAAAGCAATATCTATATTAGCTTGCCTAGTTATCGCATTTGGAAAGGCCACGTGGTTGCCGAGTGTAGGATCCTCAAATATTTTTGGCAGAGGAGGTGGATTGCTTGCGTCACTCCCTTCATAAAGTGTCATTATGTCTTTTTATGGCATCCAATTCATCTGAGATTTAAGGTGATTAATAAGAGATATGATAGAGATTGTTTTGATTGTAATTATAGGTTACAATGCCGCTCCCATGTGTTAACCCTGGTGGCAGCCTTGGCGGTGATTTTTGTGCCTAAAGACAATTATTTTAGCAGGTTTCATATGCAAAATGACAGATGCTTAAGGCATGGTTATTACCCCATTTTAACCACTTCACGCAATGGCTCTACTTTTTTTTCGTGCTCTGGTTTTTTATGGTATTGTGCTGAGAAGGGTTTCGGCTCATACTGGGTGTGGAAGTCTTGGGTGTAGGCCTCTCTGAACTACTCAGCAAATATGGGAGGGGATCGCCATAGGATTGAACCTGACAAGATTGAGGAAGAGTTCTCCTCGGACCTGATGGTGATGTATTTTTGTAAAGAAGGTGAGATTCTGCCCTTCATGAAATGTTTGGCTGGGCACGATGAGATGATTTCTCATTAGTTTGCCAAAAGCTAGAGCGAGAGAAGAGTCACCATTGATGGTATCACATTTGAGATTAATGAGGAGGTGAATTGTAAAGCCACGGGTATGGCAACTACGGGCAGGAAGTGGAAGAAAACCACCACAACCCAGGCCAAAATAGAGTTTGACCAGTTCTTTTCCAATGATGACAAACCCGTGTCTAAGAATGGGAATTAAAACATGGCCGATCTTCCTGAATTCTGGCTGAAGATGTGTAAGCTCGTCATGAAATATTTCACCCTAGAGGATAGGTTTGGTAAGTTCTACAATTATCACCTTCCTTTCCTTAATCATGTTAGGCATAAACTATTAATTTCCATGCCTTTTTACCTTCTGCACTCTTTAGAGAATACGGTGGCCGCCGTGAATGAGGCTATCTCCCTAGGCAAAAAACCCATTTACCTTCACCAAGGGCTTATCTTAAGGATTTACCACTTCCACCGGGCTCTCTGCCTTCCGCCCATTGTCAAAATCACACAACTTGCTCAGCAAAATTTGTCACCCTCGGTCTCCCTCAACCTAGGCATTCCCTCGCCTTTCGGCTCTATTGGTGGCTCTACCCCTACTGCTAGCCCTAATTCCTCTGGAATTCACCCTACCCCTACACCCCGTGCGGTCAACGAGCATGACCTGACCCTGGATGACTCTCCCCAACCTGCAAAAAAGTGCAAAAATATCTATATTAACCTGGACTTTCCCCAGAATGTTGACCCTCAACCCACCAGTATCCGCGGGTCTTCTCGGCTTGCCAAACAGAAAGGGAAATAGGTTATGAAGGAGTTGTTCGATAAAGAGGATGTTGCAGTTGACTCCCCTAGCAGGGATGACAACCAGACTAATATAGACCATGAAGAGGGTAGAATTGATAAATAGGACAATGTGGCCGATATGGGTAAGGATGTATCTAGCTTGTATAATAGGACAGAGAACCCTAAATCTGCTGTGGGCACTGGCCTTATTGGAAAAATTAAGTTCTAGATTGTTAATCTGGAGAATTCGGTGGCCAAACTGAATAAGGACTTGGCCAACACAAACAAGAGGCTGGCGGATGTTAGCAAGTTTTCTCTCAAAGTCATGCACGCCTCCTCCACTACCCTTTGTCTGCTGAATGAGCAAGCCTCAGTTGGGAAGGAGTCAGTGGAAGGAAACATGGAACTTGTCAAGTTTCTCAACGAGGAGTGGGCGGACCTACTGCTCTTGAAGTGCTTATGGGACGGGAAGGGATCCAACAGAAGATGAAGTGCGCGTTGAGGTGTTGTTACACTGCAGACCCCAAGCCCTATATTTTGGCCATTTTTTTTAAGTTAGGTTTTAAGCTTAAGACCTTACTTCTGTTAAATAGCCTTGTGTGGCTTCTTATGTTTTTTTACTGTCAAACTATGATACTGTTTACTTTTGGAACACTTACCACTCCTGCTTTAGCTTTAATGTTTTGGTTTTTGATAGAGGTAGATGATGTTCATGTTTATTTCTTGCTGACTTTGCTGATTTAACATGTTGTTAAGTCTATTCTGTCAAGTTCTTTGTACCTTGGATCAGCACCGTCTTGCTGCTGCTAATATCAAAAACATTCTACTTATTATTATAAATATATAAGCATAAAACTCCGCATAACTCAATTGCTAATTTATCATCTATTGACAACATCTACGTAGCATCCAAAATGTACCATTTGTTATAATTATTAATTAATTAAAATTTGAAACTATAACATTTTCTAATTAATTAATAATTATAGTAAATGGGGCATTTGGGTTTCATCCCATTGATGTGCCGGATTACTTAAAACTTCACCCATATTCAGTAATTATAATCTTTTATTTACGTAATCATCTCACCTCAAAATAATTCTAAAAACAAATGAACAGCAATATTTGAGCAATCACTTTGAAAAAGTATAAAGTTGACCCGCAAAAATAGTTCGTTTTCTAATTGTCGTAGTCTACAGTAATACTTTACATGGAGTAAAGTCAGGGTGCCGAACATGAGAAGGATTACAGCTCGGTATTTTGTGTCCGGTTTGCCGTGTTTAATCAGATTCATACTTGATAAGGCATGGTCTCTTCGTGGACATCGCACAAATTTAGAATAGTATAACAATGTCAGATCACTGGGTGGAGATATATGAGGATGCGAAATGTGGACGGTACCGCCGGGAGCGCCAGCGCGGCTTTGAATGGAACCCTAATTTTTATATTTGCAGAGCGTGTTGACTTTACATTCATTTTCGATATGCAAGCAACATCGCGCTAAGCGATGCCAACGAGCACATATTCTAATCAATCGTTGACATCGATCTGTGCGAATCTATTAAAGCGCCTGTATTCTCCAGACTCTCCACAACATGTATTATCTCCATACCTTTCGCCCCTTCCGACGTTATCAATAGCCTCTCCTGTCTGCTGTGCGTAATTAGGATGGATTCCACAGAGATTGAAATTCCTTCGTATTTCTTGTGCCCGATTTCCATGCAGCTTATGAAAGACCCTGTCACGCTCTGCACTGGTGCGACCTACGACCGGCAGAGCATTGAGAAGTGGATGTTCACGCTGGGGAACAACACCTGCCCTCTCACAAATCAACCCCTTCACAAATCAGACCTCACTCCCAACCACACGCTGTGGCGGCTCATCCAGCAGTGGTGCGATCTCAATTCCTCTAACGGCGTCCACCAGATCTCCACTCCCCCGCCGCCACTCGACGCCGATCAACTCCATAAGTTGCTCCGCGACATCCAGTCCTCCCCGGCTTCGGGCTTTCAAGTGAAGGCGTTGAAGAAATTCAAATCCGTTGCCGGCGACAGCGAGAGCAACAGACGGCTTATTGCTTTTTCCGACGCACCGGCTGTCTTGGTCTCTCTTATTGAAAACCCCAGCGCCGAAACTGATGAAGCCGGTTGCTTCTATGAAGTTGCAGCAGCCTGTGAGGAAGCGTTGGGGATCCTTTATTCTCTTCCTATTCCTGACGAAACCTTGGATTCGCTCGCCACCGCCAGTTGTCTAGCCTCCGTGGCCTCTATTCTCAAGAGAGGCACCTGCAACGCCCGGTTTCATGCCGCCATGCTGTTACAGAATGTCTCGAGGAAAGTCCTCGATCGGTTTGTTATGAATGCCAACGATGATTTGATAGAAGGACTTTTGGAAGTGTTGACGGAGGAGGTGTGCCACCAGGCTACCATGGCCGCCCTGGAGGTGTTGACCGCAATGAGCTCCAGCAGCAGGAGCAGCAGAATTAAAGCCGTCCAGGCTGGCGCAGTCTCCGCTTTGATCGAATCGCTTCCCGATCAGAGTGCAGAAAAGAAGAGCAGCTGCGAAAGGATGTTATTTCTTTTGGACGTGTTGTGCGGATGTGCGGAAGGAAGGGCTGCCATGGCCGACCACGCCATGGGCATCCCTGCGGTGTCTAAGAAAATACTCAGAGTCTCCCACCTGGCAACAGAAAAGGCCGTGCGGATCCTGTGGTCTCTTTGTAAATGCTCTCCGTCTCCACGAATATTGCACGAAATGGTGGAGATCGGCGCAGTCACGAAGCTGTGCATGCTAATGCACAGCGAGTGCACGGCCAAGACAAAGAGTAAGGCGAACGAGATGCTCAGATTGAATGATAAATGCTGGAGGAGCTCGTCTTGTGTTCCCTCAATCATCTATCCGAAATCTGTTCTGTGAATAAGGCAGCGCGGAATACTCTGGGAAATAATTCCGGTATATATATATCTCTGTCATGTGGTCAGCCTCATGTATTCAAGAAAAGAAATGATTTGAATATGGCTAAGGTACAAGTGAAAGGCCATCTCGATTCGTGGAAGAGGAAGGCTTCCACTGTCATCGGAATTTAGCAGTGGGACGACATTTGGAATCCAGAGGGAAGATAAATTGGCAAATTAAAAGTATAACGGGATGAATCCGATGCGGGGTTGAAACTACGAATGATGATTTGTTTAGGTACATTTGTCTTGCTTACATTTGATCTTTAGCTAACATTAAAATTACCAAATTTTGGCTTTTATAAGACACTGAATTGTATTCACTTGCGCTTTTCATTATAAAGTTTCAACATTGCACTCCAATCAATTTTCAACAGTATGGCATATTTTGATGTTGACAAAAGAAAAATAGAACATCTAAAATCTTGCACTATTGTAAGGAGAAAAGTGAAACCCTTTATTATACAATCTAATAATTTAGAAATCATGGTATATTTTTATATTTGAAAATATAGTTGCAATTAGAATTGTCTGATCGTTTTGGTTTCTAGCTATAGATTTTATTGTCATGTCTCTCATAAAAATTTGTCTGTTTTAATGTGTATATACATCTACATTTTCATGTGATAAGATAGTTAAAAAATAGAGATTAGAAAAAGAGTATTTATTCAGTTATATATAATTTACTAATAATTATCTTTTGTTTAACATTAGATTCATTCAATATGTTAACAAATAAAATCTATAGTCAATTTATATTCTGAATACATTCTAAAACAAATTCACTAAATTCACTAATTGATTGTATTAAGCTTTGAGAAAGAGTATTAATTGTATTCCTTTTCAACAAATATTGCCACCCCTTTCACTTATATTATCATTGTTAACTAGATTATGAGGCATGATCAAGGTGTAGAAATGTCTTTAACTTTCATTATTACATAGAAAGCCTCAAATTGCTCCTTATTACTTCTATAATTCTCGTAACTTGAAAACTATCATGAAAACAAATTTAAGATTTACTAAAAGTTGAACTGATTATTGAACAAAGTTACAAAAATTAACAAAGGATTGCACCAATTGAAAATATCTTGCGGCTGTGTTTTCTCTACCGCTTTGCAACCAACTAATCTTACGCTCATCTTTTGGTCAAAAAAAAATATACGCTAATTCATAGAAATTTCTCTGCCATCCTTTTTATTTCTTCGGTCTATTGCCACCTGTATCGTCGCAACTTTTTCACGCGTGATGTCCATGTCTTTGTAGAGAATATGATAATGCATTAATATACGGATTCCACCCTTCTAATGTTCCCACAGATGAATCTGCTTAGGTACGACATGTTTCAGTTTCTTGAAATTTCTACAGTTGAATCGATCTTTACATTTTAGGCTTTACCTTATGAAGGTAAATACACAATCGTGACCTACGATGGGAAACTTGTTGTTTTCCTTGATGCCTCAATGGATCATAATAGAATTGTGTATCATCATGTTCTAAGGCCGTTTAATGAATCAAATACCTTTGTGTTATCACAGAAATCTCTTTCTCCCTCTCTCAACATGAATAGTTGTATTCTATTTATGTATTCCAAGAATTTCTATGTGGCGCATCTTGTAGAGAAAACCTTGCACTACAGATTGTCAAATAGGTTTTACCTCATGACTCACCTTAGGTTTTTTTGTCCTGATAATATTATTGATAGCTAAAGGATTTTGGTTTAAGTCAATTTGCGTACTTGATCTTAGGCGATTAAGCGAACAACTTTCCATTCTTTTGAGCATCTATATTTGGAATCAACTATCACCTAATTAAGACCCTATTTTATATAATTTTTCCTTGGTGCTTTTACCATGCATTGGATGCTTAGTCGATTAGCTCAAAGGAATCTCATATATTTTTATGGAGAACACTATAGTAACTATTTAATCACTTTTGGAGTACAGTAGTTAGACCTTGTTGACTCAAATGTTGTAAAGGAATCAATAACTTATTAGATCTTTTATTCGGTCTTTCTTGTAGAAACACTGATATATATATATATATATATATATATATATATATATATATATATATATGGAAACCTTTGTAACCAGTATCATTAAGCCTTATTGGAAATCTTGAAATATGTTTGTCATAGGATTACTTTTTCCCCAAAAAAAATCCTATGAGGGAGTTCATTTAGGTCCTTACGAACTGTTTGAAATTAATAAAATAAAATAATATTATTGTTATTTTTTATTAGTGGAAAATTGGTTCTACATGGACCAGAAATTCAAGTTATCCAACAAAAACAAATTTCTTATTCAAAAGATAAAATAGAACCCAATCAGACATGAACCAGATGCCAAAAGACAACAAGACACAGGGGAAAACAAACCTATAACATCTTAACTAAATTATCATTTTTTCCTAATAATGTATTCATTAATGCCCCTCACTTTCTTGATTATGTTGTCTAAAGGGGTCATACCCTTGTTCTTTCTTCTCAGTCTCATAGCAGGGTTTGACATAGTAGAGGTGGTCCCCCATCTTGACCTCCACATCCTTATCCTCCACCATGTGTCTGCTCCTCTTCTTTACCTATGAATCCTCCTTTGGAAGGTTTTGAACAAGAAAAACTTGCCCAATGAGTTTTATCAGACCCTCACTATTGTCCATGGTCATTTTACTGACAGAAAAAACCATCTTCAACTTGTCATGAGTTGCCTTAATGGAATCTTCCAGCTTGCAGATTTTCTCTTCATGATCATGCTTGAGATCGTTTATACCTTTGGCCAAAGTGTGAGTGTTTGAAAGAATATCATCCAATTTATGAACAGAGACATATTTATTCTTCATATTATTAATCTCAATAATAATCCAATAAAAAATAGGCTCCTGATTCTTCAACAAATTCTTCAATATAGTATTAAAGTTATCCAAATTCAAAGAACCCTTTTCCAACCGAGTATCCCTACACAGATCAATGGGAGTAGTCACTTCATTCTGATTTTTAATATCAATACTATTCTATAATATAGGGAAGTCATTCCCCTTAACCTCATCCCCAACACCCTAAAAAGTAGGGGACCTCTGTTTGGGAGGCGACAGAGGATTTGAGCAGGAGGATTTTTTTTAATTTGTAGGAGAAGGCTACATGATATTGGCCTTTCCTTTCTTTTTTGTGTCATTGGAATTGACCTTGTTTTTTCTTTCCTTTTTTTTCCAAAGAGTCGGGGATAACCTCAACTGAAACTTTTGGATGGTAATCAGAGTCCTCATCCTTTGAGGACGCCGCTCTCTTCTTCCAAGAGGAGGAAGGTGTTGAATTACCAATTTTGACATACCTTTTCCCTTGCATATATGGAAAACATCATCTCCATCTGAATCCACATCAGGCATTCAGAATATGTGTCTCCTTGATCAACCCTCTCTTTTTCTATATTGATTATAATTTAGAAACATACATTGTATTAGATCAAAAGTTTTAGGCTATTACTCAGCCTCTCGCTCACGTTTGCACAGACCTTTGCATAGCTAAAAAATATAAGAAGTTTATCGATGAAATTAACATAGAAGGAAGTATTTCAACAAAACTAATAATGCAATTATCCCAAAGTTCGAGGTACCCAAAAAATTTATAGACTTTAGACCAATTTCATTATGCAACACAATATACAAGATAATTATAAAGGTAATCTACTTGAGAATGCAACATCTGATCACAAAATTAGTCTCACAAGAACAAGGAGGTTTTGTTTCGGGCAAAGATACTATGGAGGGGGCTCTGGTTGTGCATGAAGTCCTATATTCAATCAATACAATTAAGTCCTTGAGCTTTTTTATAAAACTTGACATGATGAAAGCCTGTGATAGAGTAAATTGGGATTTCCTCTTCAAAGTATTAAAACAAGTTGGGTTTGCAGCAAGTTGGTGCAAATGGGCCAGAGCTTGTATTTCAGGTGCTTGGTTTTTAGTTTTAATAACTAGTGTACCAGCAGGGTTTTTTCCATCAACCCAAGTGATTAGGAAAGAAGATCCTTTATCTTTGGTCTTGTTTATATTAATGGCTAAAGCATTTAGCAGGCATATCCATTACAGACATGTCCTTGGATACTTGGAAGACACAAAAATAGGGGATTCAGATTTAGCGATCACTCATTCTCTATTTACAGACGATACCCTGCTCTTTGGATCATCCAATGTTAACAAGGCCAAACAGATCAAACAAACCCTGGACTTGTACACTAAATTTTTAGGTTAAAAAGTCAATGCACAAAATTAAAAAATCTACCTTTTCAATACCAATATGATTATCTCAACTAGGATCGCTAATCTATTGAGATTTATAATTGATTTCCTCCCATTAGTGTACCTTAGCATTCCATTTTTCGCTAATCTATTGGGATTTACAATTGATTTTCTCCCATCAATGTAACTTAGCATTCTATTTTTCATTCGGAAAATATACAGTAAGCCATAAAATAAATGGTTCCAAATAATGCAGCAGAAGTACCTAGATAACACTTCCCCAACAAGAATAATCACTGTCCAAAACCCCCTAAAAGGATCTTCTATATGGGAGTTTATGACGACCTCTAGAAATACTGTGACTCGATATATTACTTGGGAGGTGAACATGGGTGACAAAGTTAAATTTTGGAGAGACTCATGGAATGGTTCACCTCCCTTAATCCAATCGGTACCACTAGATGACATGGTTGCCTCAGCAGAAACAAACTAGGGTAGATATTTGGTAGATTATGTTGCTGGTGTATGCCTATTTTCCAACAAAGTGATAGGGAAAGACCTGGGGGAGTTTCCCATCCGACCTTTGGACAGAGATAGATTATCAAAAATTCTTTAAGAAAAGAGGTTTTCTTGTCACGAAAGGAAGATAGAATAATGTGGGCTCCTGGGAAATATGGAGCATGTCATATAAAAGATGGATTCAAGATCGTTCAACAATAGGAATCAAATAAAGATCCTTTCTATGCCTTTCATTTTGATGGAATCAGGTAACACTCCCCAAAGTTTGATGCTTTTCTTGGATTGCCTTCAAAAAAAGGCCTCTAACTAGTGACCGATTGACTAAGTTTCACATTTCTCAACCATTCAAATGCCTAGTATGTGATCAACAGCTTGAAGATGTGGACAACCTATTCTTAAACTATCAATTTGTGCACCAACGCTGGGTGTATGTACTTGGAAAATTACAATATCTCACCCCCCTTTCCCAACACATTATGGGATCTTTTTCAGGCATGGCCATAACTATATCCCAATTCCCTCTTTTCTATTTTATGGAAATGCATTCCGGCTCTAGTGGTATGGTAATGATGGTGGGAACACAACAAAAGAATCTTCTGGTAGAATCCTTCCCCAATTGAAAATGTGCTGATGAATATTAAAAAATCCATATATGAAGTGATTAATGCTAGTCATACGAAAGTCAAGTGTAACCTAGTTTTGACTTATTAGGATATTTTTATCATTCAGGAGTGGAAAGGTATCCATGTGCCTATCGGTTGGGTGCATCAAGACCAAGCTAACCTCCCACAAAGTACGGATTCTGTCTGTTGGTTTCCTCTAGAAGTTGGGATTGCAAGAATTAACTTCGATCATTCTTCCTGAGGCAATCCTATAAAATGAGGGATTGGAGTGTGCATAAGAGATCATCAAGGAAAATTATTGGCCACTAAAGCATCTCCTCTGCCTCCAGGCACCAAAAACATTGCAAAAGCACATACTCTATTTTCTTGTCTAGTATTGGCAAAGAAAGGTGGGTTTAACAACATACATGTGCAAGGAGATTT
The DNA here is from genome assembly GCA_018584345.1 of Thuja plicata. Classification (NCBI taxonomy): domain Eukaryota; kingdom Viridiplantae; phylum Streptophyta; class Pinopsida; order Cupressales; family Cupressaceae; genus Thuja; species Thuja plicata. The sequence continues at coordinate 1,477,402 of MU225872.1, forward strand.
TATGGTTATTATCAATGAATGCATTAAACATGAGTCACATAATTGGAAGCTTACCTATATTCTTCAAAAAATATGGAATCTATTAGATTCTTTCAAAACAATGTTCATATCACACACTCTCCAAGAAGGGAATGCAGTGGAAAATTACCTTGAAAGTTTGGGTTGTGGTTCCAAAAAAATGCCAAGATAAAGCCTTTTAGAAAAGAGAGCTAGGGAAGCTAACTAATGTTCTTAGAGGGAAAAGTGTGCAAAAACTTAGGAGGAAATTTCATTCATTTTCAACTTTGTAATGAAACTTTACATGTATTTGATACTCTATAGAAATAGCGCTTCTGAATAGAATTATAGATTAAGTAGCATAAAGTGAACATAGCTCATCCAAGGATTTATGTGTATAGAGGGGTTTAGTCCTTCCCTTTACTTAGAGGAAGAAAAAGGCTTGGCTCTCCTGCTAGGCTACGTAGGTGAGGTATGTCTAATATCCAACCGAATAGAGCCTTGCTGCTAGTCAGGTCTTTATATCCCCAACGAGGTTATCAACTTGACAACCATTAACATTGATCTACTGCCAACCGAGCCTCCATAGCCTTGATAGAGTTGCCAATATGACCTGAAATTTACATCTTTTCTTGTTTATTTTCTTTTTAGATCTCTTACATCTCTTGGCTTTGATTAGCACGAATGATTATGACATCATCCCTCTAGGTTGGCTATCAAGGTGACAGTAGGATACCTCTGATTTTTCACCAAGTGTGTGAAGGAGAGGCATCCCATCCTCATTAATAAAGCTATTTAAATGTAAAGTGTGTGAAATTGAGATTGGACATCACTCTTTCCATGCAATGGCTATAATTAATGCATAAATGCTATGAAGAGTGTGCTTGCACATTTCAGATATCAAATGTAATCTTTCACTTTGAGAAGAAATAAAATGCCATCACCTTTTCTTATTTTGAACAATGTGATCTCTCTCTGACGAAATAACTAGGAGAAAAAAATAGCTCACCATCCATAAAAAAAAAAGTGGCAATTATTGGAAAATGCGTGAGGTACTTCTACAAAATTTGAAGTGATATTCTTTCAGAAGGATTAAATGTGACATGCCTAGGGATTTAATTACTTTCTCTATAAAAGATAAATCCTTCAAAAAAGGTGGCACAACATTTTCATGTCCTTTAGCTTTCGAACAAAGCTTAATTTCATTAAACCAAGAAGCATGGATACTGTAGTGACACTAGCTAGCCCACTACATCAAGATTCCATTCTAGGACCAATGGATGATTTTTAGTGAGTCATGATGGTCAAGACTATTGAAAAAATGGTCATGTCAGCTCTAAAATGGCTGCTAGGAGAGGACTTCCTAAACAAAAATGATTGGTATATGCTTAAAACTGATATTTCATCTTACTTTGTCATCTCTCAGCTAAACTTAGGGGAAAAAAGGGACACAATTGGCTTCCTAGAAAAAAAGCATTTTTGGCAATATTTACTGTGAAGGGCTTGAGGACGTGCTTGTTGTGGCAAGAAAAGGTGTGGCATTTCAACTTAAAACTAACCTAATATTTCATTTGGAGACGGGTATGGAAGTCTTATTCATGCCATTTGTAATAAACAATTTCTATCACTCCCTTGATGTTCATCATTACCATGCAAGGCATGGGGTCCAAATCCTCAAAAAGTATGATGATCCCATGGTGCAGATGTTAGAGGAGACGCTAATGGAATTCCATCTACAGGAATTTTGAGAAAGCATGGGATACACCATTAGATTCGAGAAAAGGAGAATCTTTTGACATAGAAGAGAACATGGTAGGGAGTGAGGAAGACTCAAGAAATGATGGCCCTGATTCTTAGAGAAGTTTGAATTGCACAAAAAATAAAATAGTTTTTCTTTCGCTTATTAATAATTCCTAAGATATATACATGTAAATGACAAAAGAATTTTGATAATTTTGTAACCTTTGCAATGTATATAGTCGCAACCAATAATTATAAAAAAAATTGTTTGATTTTTTTGGTGTTTATACATGTCTCTTGTAATTCTTTTCTTTGAAGTGCTTTAATTATTTATGCTTTAGAATTTTATTTTTAATTGATCATAAAGAATTGAAATATCATAGCAAAAGGCTTTATTATCCCATACAGAACAATAATAAAGTAGGGAATACCCTTCCAAGAACGCACCAAAATGGAAAACAAAAAACCCTGCAAGAACACTAGCTCTAACAAACAAACAGAGGTTAGCGTAGAAACAAATGAAAACAATCATAAAAGTAGAAACATTTACGACTAACGATAATAATCATGAAGGGCATATTGTGAATAAAATTGGAGTCTACAAACGCCACCAAAAAATGTGACACTTGCGCAGGAGCTCTTGTTAAAGATAATAAACTAAACACAACACACTCGAAGCAAAAAAAAAAACTAACTATTTAAACTAACTGAGATCTAACCTTTTCCTAAAATAAAAAATTAACTGGGCTTGGAAAGTAGCCACCCTTGCGAGCCAATTGATTCCTTTTCTTTAATGGCTCTATTAATTTGTCTTAAAAGGGCAGAAACAAAAGAATTTCCCTTTCTTGGTGTGATACACTAGATGTGATGAAGATGTGACCTAAGTTGGGCATTTTCTCTAATATCACAAGAGATGAGAGCCTGGCTTCTTCGATGAGACCCTCCTCATGTTCAAGGAAAAACATGACCTAGGAAAATATGTTGATTTGTTGCAAATGTAAAAACCTTATGGGACATCCTCTTGATGGTACTAGGTCAAAGCTATCAACTTGGACAGTATTATTGTGCTTTACAATGGTTATTTATTGTTGGTTCCAAACTAGCTCACCTTTCTTTCAAGAAGAGATAGTTTATTCCACCTCTTCATCATGTTGCTCATGAAACTTTTGTAGTGTATCTACTATTTTTTTTGCCTCCAAATCTCTCTTCTGCAAATCATAATATTTTGATAAATGAGTGAATGGATTGATATCTAGGGATGAGAAAAATTTCTCCATCTTGTCGCAAAAGAATTTCATCATGACATTCTTCCTGCCTAGCTCCAATAGTGTGCATAATTATAGAGACATCCTTATGAAACAAACCCTCTGACTCAGGTAAAGATTCAACATCCAATCTTTGTCTCTCCAAGGAAAATGCAGTTACATTACTCTTTACTTCCTCTACAAAAGAGGGAAGTTCTTTAAATAAGAGAACTGAGTCATCATCATTTTGTTTGATTTCCATCTATGGGGGGTTTGAATAGATACACCTTGATCAATTTTATTTTGTAATAGTTCCTCATCATCCTCCTCATCCAACTCTTCTTGCTTTGGCCCAGATGATATTGTATGATTAGAAGGCACTTATAGTAGAGAAGGTTTCCTAAATCTTAGGATGTCATATCTAGGGGAAGGAGCTGCTTTGCTGTCTATGTTTTTGCATTTTGACTAATAAAAACTTCATTACCTATTCCTTTTCGACTATTTGATTTCAAAGTTTGTCCTCAAACTATCTTTTTCATTGGGCTTCCACTTCCTTTTCCAGAAACTCTTGCTTCCTTAAGAACATATTTAGTTCATTCAGCGTGTTTTCAAAGTCCAACAACATGGCTTTGAGCTAACTAATTCTATTTGAAAATTTTAGGGTTGATGCGACTATGGAAGGGTAAGGATAGGTGTAGTGGACATGATAGTCATTTGTTTCCATAGAAGCATTTTGGCTATAACTAAACTATGGTTGAGGTTGGAATTGGTAGTGAAGAAGATGAAGGGGCATATTTTTATAATGTGGGGAAGGATAAAATACATATGTATGAAATGGGTCCATTTGTTAGAGCTTCATAGAAGCTACAAATTTATAAAAATTTGGAGATCGCGCAAAATCAAAAATGATCTTCTACATAGTAGCACTAGGACTGTTTGAACCAGTGAGTTTTCCCAGTAGGGTCATCATGGTGTCTGATTAAAAATACTTCTGAAGGCTCATAGCACTGAGAATAACACCCAAATTAGCAGCGAATAATAACTAACTGGCTACCAGCAGGCCTATGTAGCTGAGAAGTAGTTTAGTCCCATCGGGCATGCCAGAAAAGAACTATTGACGCCTAAAATTGCTCTTAGATGTAATAGCCTATGGGAAGCTTCAGTGAATGGGTGACCTAGTGTTTTTCACTAAGAAACCTCTGATATTTTAGAAGCTAGATCTTCATTTCTTGTTAAGGGAAAAGGGGAGAAATAAGCTAAAATTTTCAAAGCTATGTGCTAAGGTTTTGGAACACTTTAAATCCCAAATGCACTGGTTGTTTCAATAAATAAAATATCAAGGCAAATTTATAGCTTATAGATTTAGGAACAATTACATAAACATAATAACACCACAAGAAAATGACATAGAGTAGATCATGTAATGCACTTACAGAAAAAAGAAGCCTTAGATGTAATATATTTAGCAAAGCTTAAATACAGATTCACTAAAGTCAAAATTTAAAATTAACCAACATAGAAACTTTAATGAGCACTAAACTCCTAAATCAAAGGGATGAAAGAATGATCAATTTATATTAATAATTTTGGCTACCCATTATAGTTTGGGGCTTAAAAAAAACCTAAAAGAAAATCTTGCAAGAGACCTACTCTACGTTGTCGAAATTTAAGTTTAAAAGTCTTCCTGCTTCTAATTCCTCTGTTATATTACAACAACTCGCCCTTTTAAAGGCTAAGTCATGATCTCATTCTCCAAATAGAAAGCATGATGTGTCTTACTCTACACAGTTAGGAGAGAGAAATTTTCTTCCTCAACATAGGAGACTTACAGCTAGCCCATCCTGATCTGTTACCAAAATGAATCGCCCATCATCCTATACAACCACTACCTCTCGCGAAACAATGTATTTGTTTTTTTTAAATTTGCATTGAAAGGGAGCTTGAGAATATGTTTAAGCACATGAGAATTCATCACACAGGCATGGAGTGCGGGTATGCTTTTATCTTGGACGAGGAAAAACATGCAACCTTCAAGCGCTAGCTTCCCATAGAATGAAAGACGGAACTCCACGAAGACTCGTGAGAGAGCCATGTAGCGTGAAGGGTACTGGTGGGACATGTCGAGGATAGGCGTGAAGTCTCCTATGTTGTGAAATATGGCTTCCGCTTAGAAACCTACCAGAGAGCCATGTGTCGCCTTCACAAATTAATCTGCAATGCTTGGGCCCACTAATAAAAGGTCATCACGATTGCGTTCAGGGATGACACACAAAAAATAGGAGCGACACGTGGCAATGAGGGGAGGGAGCCCAATCTGAAAGCACGCCATGTTGACAGGTGGTGAGAGCGCATAACTTTCAACAAACATTGCCGCAAAGAAGGAAAAAGAAGCACAAGAAAGATACTCTAACTTTGATGGCTAGCAAATTTTTTATTCACAGTATAAATAGGATTTTTAAAATGAGTTGTCTGATCATAGATTTGAATGACGCGTACAAATGGATCATAAACACTACAAGGAAAATGGGATGTATATTAATGAACATATATTCACACACATATGTACACCCTCTTAGTTTACTAATTATTAGGCAATGAAAAATGTAAATCCATTTTAGATAGCTTAGAGAACATAAAATCTTTGTAACCAACTTTTCTAGATGTTTCCATAAAAAATATACTATATAACATGTAGTTCAAAAAAGGTAAAAAAACTAAGGCACGCAAATTGTTTGACAAAAGGTTGCAAGAGAAATGACATTTTGTGAAATGTAATGATTGCACGATATGCACCAAAATACTTGGGAACATTGTTGTGATAAGTATATCCTAATATTTGAATCTGAAAACATATTGTGCTACAATTTTAAGAGTTTTCAACATATTCCTCCACATTTTCTGGTTTATATGCATGCCTATATGAGCATGGGAAAAGAAGTGACTATGTGGATAATATTTGAAGAAATGCATTGTTCTACATGACCCCACTTCAAAAAGACACAAAGCAGCCACAAAAATAATGTTTTAAAATATAGTTTTATAAATATTCTTCATTGGAATGAGAGACTCATAGGAATACCATGGAATTTTTTTTTTTAAATGTTGTTTTGAAAATTCAACCCAAACAAACAAATGATATCTTATCATTTATTACGCTTTAAAGTTTTAACAACCGATGCAAGGAGTGGTATTACTATTCACCTCTTAAAATGAGATAATCAAATGAAACCTAAGAAAATCTAATTATATTTTATGGCACATTTAGATGGAGTTCAAATATTTTAGGAAGCTCACAAATCACGAACCTCTAAGAAAGATGATTTTAAGCAAACACACTATCATAGAATTGGTTCAACTAATAGTAACATGTACTTGGCATCGCTAATTAACAAATTACCCTCCTTAAAAGATCTCACTCCCTGAGGGCTCCGGATCAAAAGCCTTGATATTCTCAATGGTAGTCATAATCAACCACCGAAAAACATATTGAGTCTCCACTCCGCTCCTTTTCTTCATAGTGAGAACTCTCCACAACCCACCAAATGCATCATAGGAAATAAAACCATCGAACTCAACACATAGATGAAATATTGTAGCATACCATTCCAAGTAATCAATGAACTAGTATTTTTTAGGGTAAACATATAAATATTCAAGAAATGATGTTAATGATAGTTCATAAAACTGTTTGAGCAATGAAGCTTCAATCTCTCTCAAGTCCTCTACTACCATAACGAGGATATGCAATCTACTCTTTTTAGATTCACACAAGATAGTCCCTTTACATGTAAACAAGTAGTTGTTTCAAGGCAATAAGCCCCTACAATACAATTTTGCCAAATCAACAAGTTTGATTATGTGGCGTTATGTTAAGCGAGCTCCCATCCACAATAAAGTGGGCTCAATTTTTTATTTTTTTAATCTACTTTACATTTCCTTAATCATATATCATTTCTCTATTTAATAACCACTATTTAAAATGGTTTCATCCTCCTTTAAAATATATCCCTCGCAAGATATTTTATTAATGTTTAAACTTTTGTTATAAAATTTAAAATCCATTTTTTTATGTATCACTAATTAATGAATCCAAAATTTGGGTTATGACATCCTTCTACCGTTAGAAAATCCATCGTCTCGATGCATCAATTGGAACATATCATCAAACTGAAAAAATCAACAATATGCATGCAACATATGATAAATAATTTCATTTATTAAATGAAGTCTATCTTTATTTTTATTTTTTAAACATTAAGAACAATCATATCAATAAGAACAATTCATCCTCATAGCAATATTACAAATTTGAGTTTTTTTGGATACTATCTCCTACTTATCAATTCTCAATGCATTCTAACTTTCATTTTTGTAGTCTTTTCTGAAAAAAGTAACAAACATATTCATCAAATAATTTTTTTAAAGATAGTGTATGTACACATTTGAAGCAAGAACCAAATAAAACAAGCTTGTACAAGCATCAAATACTCATTTCATAGACAATTTGCTAGTGAGTGTGTGAATTTCATTACTACCTTATAGTTTTAAAAAGTTAGGCTACGTCTCTCCTTAAATATTCCCCTTTCTTTTGATGTGGTGTTCCATCAATTGCATTCATATGATCAACACCAAAGAATCAATCCATTTACATCATAATCAAAATAAAATCAAAACCAATTGTTCCCTTATATAAATACTTTTAACGAGTAGAGATAATTCTACTTAATACCTTCAAATTCACATCAAACCACACACATACATGTGCTTACTCTACCAACCTTGGCATTATAATATATTGATGAAGTTGTTGTGTGCCTAGAAATAAAAGGGTAGGCGGGTTAGCTTGATGCAACCTAATGTACCTACATGAAATCCCTATGATGAATATGCAATGCCTAACAATAAGGATATGGAAATGAGTTATTATCGAAGGGTTATTTCATTAATTCTTGGTAATCGTGCTTCATGTCTTCCTATGAACCACTGACTTTGGCCAAAGCATGAAATATAATAGTGAACTTGAGAAAGAGGACCACCTTCTCTGTTGCCCATAATTGGCTTTCCCATATTCGGCATCTCCTGGAAGGTAATTTTTCCAAATGCACATACATAACAAGGAAAATATGCGAATTTGTCTGTCCTATTATTTTTTCTTGCAATAATGCATTACTTATGAATTTATACCTTTCATGCAATGCCTCATGCATACTAACCCATGTATATGGATAAATTTCCATATATACATGTCTCATTATTCTGAATGATGAGATCTTAGAAATGACTTTCATATTTGTAAATGTTCATACATTTTTAGTTTCAATTTGAATATCTGTTCTTTTTTTTTTAATGTAAATAATGCTAGGATCATCAAATATATTCATCTCCTTTAATAAAAATTGAATAAAATTTTTCTCTATCTCATGACACTATTTATGCAATTTATCTCCTAGCATAAAAACTCACTTCATATACATATTGCTTGATGTTAATTATTTCATGCAATTCATATCTAGTTCACAAGAATGTTCATGCTCATTTACCTCGACCATTTCATAACTGATAAAACATGTTTCTACCATAACATGAATGAAAGTATAATAATGGTACATTCTCTGCAATCTACTCCCTTACACATTCTATCAATATTCCAGATTGAACATAATAGAGTCATCACATCACATATTAGGACTAGCAACACAAAACATATACCCTAGCCACCACAAGAAAAAATCTCAAAGTTGAAGATCACAAATTTCAATTTGATATCACAAAATAAGTGAACAAAATCAATAGAACATGAGTGAACAATAGTCATATTTAATATAAAATAATAAAAATTGGTGGTTAGTTTGTCACAGCAAAGCTTAAATTTTCCAAGCTAAACCTTCTTCACTTTCAAATTTCTTCAAAGATGAAAAACATAAAAAAATTTAGAAAAAATAACATATATAGAGTGAATAACACTAGCCATGTTGAGAGAGTAGAATCTACATGAAACCTTGTGTCCAAGGTGCTCTATAGAACATGACCAGACATCTAACCAACTTTTATCTCAAATTTTTTAGGACTATGTAGTGATACACATTATTTTTTCATGAAATTTAAACATTATAAGTCTATCATTTTTATTTCGCAATCTTATGCAACCTAAAATGTAAAATAATTTTTTTACGCATGATATGCTAAGTTCTTTTTCCAAGAATCCAATGAATATTTCAAATCACAATTCTTGTCTCAAATGATCTATCTAATCATTTTTTTTCTCTTTCTATTGCATCACAATGCAAAAAGAATCACTTGCATAAAATTATACATATTTTCCTTTCATCCTTAATCATGAACCTAGCCTCAATTTTTTTTGGCAAGCACTCATATTCTTAGCATGAAATCTAATCATCAATTAATCACACCCATAAATAATAGAGATTCACCTTATTTATAGTGTCACACATGCATAATAATAGTCATTTATCCTTAAATGCATTACTCACACAATATATCTCATCTTTTTCCACATATTCTATAATTATGCAATTTTAGAAAGAAAAAAAAACATTCACACAAATCCAAGGAATACATTTAAATAACCAAGCACTTCAAGGTTATTATGTAATATTTACATCTTAATATTAGCAACGCAATCACGTAGTCATATGCTACACGCATATACACACTATATTCTAGGAATGACTTTATACAAAAGGGTACTACCCGGAGGATGTTTTCCATTCACTTTGTTAACTCTAAAGAAGGGACATCCTTCATGTTTCTACTAGGAGTAACCATAAATGAGAGATTCTCTTCTCCACTATTTTAGCTGGTCCACATGCCTCAACTATCTACACATAGAACTAACATTTACATGCACTAGGCACTATTTAACTCGAAGGTCATGTGATCAAAAGTCACAACTAAGCATAGTGAACTCAAGACCCTAGAGTGGAAACAATAGCTCTAATACCATATGTAAGGACTCACATGCCACATAAGATTTAAATCCTAAATTAAACACAAGGTCACTTGGCAAGTTGCAGCAATTGAATTAAAATACTTATAAATAGTTTCCTCTATGGAGATTTTACATAATAATCATAAAATTTATACATACCACTTGTCGATTACAATTATTACCATTTGCTAAGAGATTCTCAACAATTTGTCAAATACATGAAATAAGAAATAGATTAAACAAGGACTTGAATCACATTTGACATAAGAATAGTACAAGTGTCTTCGACTAGGCTAACATAAGTATGCAAATTTATTTACCATAGACCACTAGGTTGATTTAAAAGAATCATGATGTACCAAATAAGAAGACCTCCTTGACATGAATTCCAAACGCCTATTTCACATAGAAGAATTGAGGGAGAGAATACTATAGGAGTGTGTTTCCACCCTACCATGAAGCAAATACACTTCCCTAGAATCTTTCCTCACCTGAAAGATACCCAGTCTAGCTTGAGGTAGTCTAACAATGAAAAACTAATAGAAGTAATGGAATTCATGTGGATTAACATACATAATTTAAATGATGAATGACATCATGATGATCAAGCATAGTTAAGCAATAGAAATCAAAAACATTTTCACACTAGTATAAACATTTCAAGTTCTCAGTTCCATCTCATATAGTAGAATCATAATTACTCAAGAAATACAAATGCATTTAGTTTTAGAGGAGAATTATAAAAAAATCACACAAATCATCATAAATGCCTATGTTCTTTGAAAACATATATAATAAAATCAAGGAGTCAAACATTTCCTTAATAGGCAGATTCATTGCTTAAACAAAAAAAATCAATTTACCTCATTGCTTAAATAGAGAAAATCAATTTACCTCATTCATAACTCTGTTAACAAGTAGGAGTCGGCTCAAGCAATTTCTTATGAGTAATCTAGACACAATCTTTGATTATAGATTTGATAAGATGATTTAAATTAGGAACCCAATTGTATAACCACGAGCACTCATAAAATAAAATAAAATGGTCTCCTTGACCAATGAATATCAAAATTTTATTAAGGAACTTAACACATGTCCATAAATGATCTACACAGACTTAAAAGAAACCTACACTTTATCCATCTTATAACGTCAACACTTAATTTTGAACTCAGCATCCTTGATGAAGTAATAAGGGTAAGGAAATACGATGGTGATAATCGAAATACAAAGATAAAGCAAAAATATATCGGTTGTAAATTCTAATAGACACAGTTTCATAGGAAGAGAATGAAACAATTTATTTTTAAACAATACTGATTTAAAACTTTTATCATCTAAAGATTTTGTACTACTTCATATCATTTTAGCACCATTATTGTTCAGAGAACCCATCTTAATTCTAAAATGAGATTTTTAAATGAGGGATAAGAGATTTGAGTCTCAAAACTTTCAAGAACTGTAATCGGCTCGGCAGATGAAAAAGCCGAGATCCATGAATTTTACTAGAATTCTCTCTCTCTGAGCTAAGGTAGAAGCAAACGTACATGCAAAATCCGAAAGCACTATGAATGATTTGGTCTAAATAAAAATGCCATATTTTGTAGGATATGTTTAAAAATGGATCTGCTGAGTAGACCTTACTTATAAAAGAATTCGCATGTCTCAATCAAATGAATGAAAGCTTAAATATTTGTGCATACGGCCGTGTATATATATAGGGGATATATTTTGGTATCTAAATTTGTACATATACTACCGGTTTTCCTATTCACCAAGCAATATAAGATGAAGTTCTAGTCTCGATAATTTGGGGTACATGAGCCCTTCTTAGACAACCATTTTAGATGTTGCAACAAGGAGAAGCTTTAACAAGTGACACAAACTGGTTGATTGAATGTCCCAAGGAGAATTCGTCTATGGAAATATTGCAGGACTAAAAGAATCCTCGCTATTTTAAGCAGCGATTCATATTATGTTGCTCTTTCAACTGGTTCATGTGGCTAGGTTCAATATCACATTCTAGTTGTTAGAAATATTAATTTCTACTTCTAAGGTTTATTTAATCATATTTGTCATTAGATGTCTCTAGAATTTTAGGTTTAGGTTTAGGTATTTTGGCTATGTCGGCTGTAGTAGTTTCCAGAACTATGTATTTTCCAGAACTATGTATTGTCGGCTAATGTTAGATG
>MU225872.1:1493139-1517997 GCA_018584345.1 Thuja plicata
AAGAACTCACATTGGCAGGCAGGAAAAAGAATATTGAGATATATTGCAGGAACTATGAATCATGGCATATTGTATTCTACTTCAGATGATTTTCAATTAGTTGGATATACAGATAGTGATTTTGCAAAGGATATTGAGGATAGAACAAGCACATCTGGATATGCATTTCAACTTGGGGCAGGTGTTGTGGCTTGGGCATCAAAGAAGCAACCTGTAGTGACAATCTCATCAACTGAAGCAGAGTATGTAGTAGGAACAATAGCAGCATGTCAAGCAATATGGATGCGAAGGATTTTGAAGGATTTAATGCAAGCTCATGATGGACCTACTACAATATATTGTGATAACAAGTCTGCTATTGCACTTTCAAAGAATCATGTATTTCACAAGAGGACAAAACACATTGACACAAGGTATCACTTCATTAGAGAGCTGGTCAATAACAAAGAAATTTATCTACAACATTGCAGATCAGAGGAGAAACTTGCAGATATCTTCACCAAAGCCTTACCACAAGTACAGTTTGAAATTTTGAAGGAGGCTCTGAGAGTTGTAAATATTAATGAAGTTTGTAATAGTTGATAGTAGAAATTAGGGGGGGAGTGTTAGAAATATTAATTTCTACTCCTAAGGTTTATTTAATCATATTCGTCATTAGATGTCTCTAGAATTTTAGGTTTAGGTTTAGTTATTTTGGCTATGTCGACTGTAGTAGTTTCCAGAACTATGTATTTTCCAGAACTATGTATTGTCGGCTAATGTTAGATATTTCTAGATTATTATAAACTTCCTATAAAAGGGAGTGCTATGTATTCATTTGGAGTATCAAAAGTCAATGAAATATAATTAATTTTATTGTGCCGCAGCACATTGTGTTCCATGTGTTCCATCTTTTTATTTTTGTATGCCTTTGCCCTCCCATCACTAGTAATACCTATTGCAAGGAGTTTTGAATGGATTGATGCCAATAATTGTCAGCTCACCAAAGAAAAGATGGTGTTTCTAATGCAAATAAGCACATCTAACCAGAAATCTGATCAAGTTAAGTTCCACAACACGACAACTACTTTCAGCACGTCCTCATGTCTTACTAAAAATTTACACACCATTTGCCTTAAAAGATTTCAAAATCATGGAAAAATATGGCAAGGTTTATAAGTTTACCTACCCCAAGTAAGCAGGTGATAGTGTGAACAATACTCGATTTTGCCAAGTTTAACCTTTCAAAGGTTTCAGAGAGACAACACCCTTATGGTCTCCTTATCATTTGGGTTGACTTCCTAGACACTGCAAATGGCGGCGTATGTAATATTGAGCAATTTGTAATGTGTTTGTCATCTTTGTATAAAATGGGCTTGTTGAAACGACCTGTCTAATCACAGATTCAAATAACACATACAGATGGATCATTAATACTACAAGGAAACTCAGATGTACATTAATGAACAAATATTGACACATATACTTATACCCTCTTAGTTTACTAATTATTAGGCAATGGAAAATAAATTCCATTCTAGATAGCTCGAAGAGCATAGACTCCTCCTAACCAGCTTTTCTAGACGTTGCCATCAAAAGTATCCTATACGACCTATAGTCAAAATAGGAAAAAAAAACAAGGGACATGAACTGTTTGACAAAAGGTCGCAAGAGAGATGACATTTTGTACAATGTAATGATTGCACGATATGCACTAAAACACTTATGAGCATGGTTTGATAAGCATTTCCTAACATTTGAATCTGAAAACCTATCATACTGCAATTTAATGAGTTATAAACATATTCATCCACATCTTTGTAAAGAATATATAATCACTCTATAATCTAGAAACACACAGGAAAGGCTTTGTTTTAGCAAACAACTAAAAACAAGAAACCTCAAACAGGGTAGAACATAAACATGAACATAAATGGAGATATGTGCAATCTTCATCTTGCTTCTATTAACTTGAAATAACTTATACAACTAAAATAAACTTGCAGCTATTTGGGGTTGCATACAAACTTCAAAAATCTTATGAAAAACTCTTTCAAGATTATCTGAAGCAATCACTACTTAACAGAATAGTCGATTACAACCATTGTTGCAAAACACTTCTATGATAAAACATAGCACTTACAAAAACTAAACTATTTGTTGCTGCATACAAAACATAAAATTCTTACAAGTCTATTCTTCTTAAAGAATAAAGACATTCTTTCCTTTATAAATTAATTGTTGTCCAAAGAGGAAATTAGATTTGAACTTATCTTTCAAAGTCCACATAAAATCAGATTTAAAGTTATCTCTAAAAAGTCTTCAAAAAACCTGATTTGCACATATCAGCAATAAACAGAGGAGATTTAAAAGTCAACAAAAGTGGCTCAATACAATCAGATTTTATTCTGAAAATCCAACACTCCCCCATTGTCTTGAGCCAAAAAAATATGATCTTGCTTGATCCAAGATGACTACGCCTAGATTTCTCCTTGGGCGTTCAAAACTTGCAATGCCCAATGGCTTGGTGAAAATGTCTGCTAGTTGTTTCTCCGACCTACAAAAATCTATTTTTATTTTACCATTCTCAAATAATTCTCTGATAAAATGATACCTAATTTCAATTATTCGACAAAGCTATTGAGGAAATATTTTCACAAAATATTGTGGTTCCATCCTCTTGTTCTTCCTTCAAATCTGCCAAGATCCTTCTCAGCCAAATAGCTTTGAACATTGTTGCATTTGCTGCTATATATTCAGCCTCTACTGTAGATTGAGCATCTATGTGTTGCTTCTTAGAAGCCCATGAGATTACACCTAAACCTATGTGAAAGACATATCTAGAAGTTCTCTTCCGATCATCCAAACTCCCTGCCCAATCACTCTCTGTGTAACCAATCAATCCAAAATCATTTGCTACTGTATACAAAATACTATATCCCTTGGTGCCATTTACATACCTTAGGATTCTCTTTCCCACTTACCAATGGGAGTCCTTTAGAGTTTCCATAAATCTGAAAATCAAACTTACTGCATGCATTATGTCTAGTCTTGTTGCTATCAAATACATTAAACTTCCAACCAAGCTTTTAAACAAAGTTGGATTCACATTGCTGCTGCAATCATTCTTGCTTAGCTTTAAAACTACCGTAGTTGGTGTTGGGGTAGCCTTGCTACTTTGCATTCTAAATCTCTCCAAGATTTGATTTGCATATATTTCTTAAGAGATGAAAATACCACCATGCATTTGTTTTACTTATATGCCTAGAAAATATCTCAAGAGACTAAAGTCTGACATTTCAAACCCTATTTTCATGGGCTCTTTAAAATCAGCAATGATGAAATCATTATCCCCAGTAAAGATTAAATCACCATCATATAAGACAATAATTAAAATATTACCATTTTCTGCCTTGATGTAAAGACTAAGCTCACCATCACTTTTGCAAAAGCCATTGCTCATCAAATATGAGTCAATTCTACTATACCATGTCGGTGGAGTTTTCTTAAGCCCATAAAGAGCCTTCTTTAGCCTATACACTTTACCTTCATGACTCAGAACTTCATAACCAAGTGGCCACTCCATATAAACCTCTTCTCTTCAATACTCTATTCAAGAAGGTGGATTTCACATATATTTGATATACCTTCCATTTGTGCTAGGCTGCAATTGCTATGACAACACGCATAGTTTCTATTCTTGCAACAGGGGTGTAGGTTTCATCATAATCTCTTCCAAACTATTGTTTATTCCCCTTGACCACCAATCGAGCCTTATGCCTATCTATTTTTCCTTCAGCATTGCTCTTGGTCTTGTAGACCCACTTAAATCCAATTACTTTCTTGTTAGGAGGTAAATTAGTGAGCTTCCAAGTTTCATTTCTTTTTATTGCATCTATTTCCTCATCCATGGCCTTACACTATTTTTCTTCTTTTTAAACATCCTCAAAATAAATTGGATCACTATGATAAAATAATGCAAAATTGATATTTTAATTAAATTTAGTTTCATACCTTTCATCTTGGTATATCTCCCTTAGACTCTTGGTCTTTCGTGGCACTAGGGAGGCGAGAGTGGGATCACTACTCTCAATATTGTTGTTTTTGGTCTCTGCTGGCCCAATTTTCTGCCTTTTGGAGCCTTCTATATCTGTTGTTATATCATCTTGTGGTTCATTAAACTCATCATATTCAACAATAATAGGCACTTTACTTGAAGTTCTTAGTGATGTGTCCACTGAGCCATCCCATGACTCATTCTCAATGAACTCCACATCTCTTGAAATGATGATCTTTTTGGTGACAGGGTTATACAATCTATATGTCTTTGAATCAAGACTATATCCCATGAAGATACACTTCACACCCTTGTCATCCAACTTATGCATTTTCTCTTTTGGCATGTGTGCATATGCTACACACCCAAATACTCTCAACTGTTCAACCATCCATCTATGCTTTGCCCATGCTTCTAATGATATCTTGTCACGGATTACTTTTGTAGGACTTCTATTAATCAAATACATAGTTGTTTCTATAGCTTCTCCCAAATATTCAATTGGGAGTCCTATTTCTTTTAGCATACTCCTTGCCATCTCAACAATGGTCCTACTCTTTCTTTCAGCCACTCCATTTTGTTGCGGATACAACTAGTTGTTAGCTCCTTCTTTATGCCATTTTGCTTGCAAAATTTCACAAAAATATTGGAGGTATATTCCCCCCTCTGTCTGACCTTAGGACTTTAAGATTATGTCCACTTTCTTTTTCAGCCTAGACTTTAAATTCTAAAAACTTATCAAAAGCTTTAGATTTATTTTGCATAAAATAAACCCATGTTCTATGACTCAAATCATCTATGAAGGTCATAAAATAAGTACTCCCCTCAGTCGAAGTAATTTTCATAGAGCCAACTAAATTAGTATGCACCAACTCTAATGGTGCTCTTGCACTTCTAGAGTTTCCAGAATTAAAGGGAAGCCTATGTTGCTTACCCAAAATGCAAGCCTCACACTTGCTACTGAACTCTTCTACCATTCTTTTCTTGGACAATAAACTTAAACCATCATAGCTAAGATGTCCATACCTTAAATGCCACAACTTGGAGGGGTCTTCAATCACACTCTTGAAGGCTGATTGTTGTAATTCTATACATGCTTGCTTGGGAGATGCAACTGTTAAAATTGAAGAGAAATACATTTTTACCTTCAATAGAAATATTTGATTCTTTGTCATTTGGACTGTTGCAATAATTTTCTTACTCCCACCCTTATCATAAATGACACATTGGTCATTCTCCAACAACACTTTATATCCATTTTGAATGAGCTGTCCAACACTCATCAAATTGTGCTTTATCCCTAGGGAAAAATAAACATTCAAAATTTCTCGTTTCTCACCTTTCTTGGTGCGGATCATAATAGATCCTTTGCCCAGAACTAGAACATTTCCATTGTTCCCTATTCTAATTTCTGATTTTATATATTTATCAATGAAAGAAAAAAAGACTTTCATTACAACTCATTTGGTTGCTGCATCCACTGTCTAAATACCAGACTTCGGGGCTGCCTTCTTCACAATTATTGCACATGATGAAGGCTGTGGGATTATTTCCATCAGCCACTTTAACATCAGCCACATTAGCACTTTGTTTTGACTGATCACCTTGTTTTTTCCAGCATTCACTTGCATAATGCTCAAATTTATGGCAATAATAGCACTCAACATTGCTCTTGTTTGAGTTACTATTCTTCTTGCCTCCTCTAGAATTATTTTGAGACTTGCTAACTCCTTTATTTGTGGTTGCTCAATTTGAGATTTCTCCTCCAGCATTTTGTTGTCCATAGCTGCCACAACCTCTTCCTCTTGAGCCTCTTCCAGAGTTGTTTCTTCATCTTCCCCTACCTCTTGCATTGGCTTGAGCTCTGAAAGCTTGCTCTTGATAAGAATTTGTTGATCTATTTATGCGACGCTCATGGGTTTGGAAAGAACCCATCAACTCATCAACAATCAATGTTGAGAGATCATGTGCCTCTTCAATGGCAATAACAAGAGTATCAAATTTTGAGGGAAGACTTCTCAAAAAAAGTTCTACTATTCTTTTCTCCTCCATGGTTTCTCCATTGGTTCTCAAGTGGTTTATCAAACCAGAGAGTCTTGAGCTGAAATCTGAAATGGACTTATTGTCCTTCATGAGAAAAGTCTCAAATTCTCTTCGAAGCATTTGGAGCTTCACCACAAACTTTTTCAGTCCCTTTAAAACTTGTGTGGAGAATATCCCAAACTTCTTTGGAATAATCAGCTGCTGCTATTCTGGGAAATATTGTTTCTATCAAGGCAGTTTCAATCAAGCTCAAACCTTTTGCATCTTTCCTCCTTGACTCCTTCAAATGAGTCTTCTAAATTTTTGTGAGGGCAGAAAATAGAGCTGGGTCACTCACATCCATGAAGCCATTGACCACAAGCTCCCACAAATCATTTGCAACCATTACGGTCTTCATCTTATTTGCCCAAACATCATAATTTTGTCCATTAAAGAATGATAGCTGCTACCAGCTCTTTCCTACATCTCCAACCATGTCTCCTATGCAAGAAAAATAATTACCCATAAAAAACAAATGCCCAAACTCACAAGGATTGAGGGTCAATTTGCTTTGATACCATGTAAAGATTATATAATCACTTTATATTTTGGAAACACACATGAAATGCTCTTTTTTAGCAAACAACTAAAAACAAGAAACCCCAAATAGGGCAGAGTAGAAACATGAACAGAAATGGATATATGTGCAAGCTTCTTCTTGCTTCTATTAATTGGAAATAACTTATACAACTAAAATAAACTTGCTGCTATCTGGGGCTGCATACAAACTTCAAACAGCTTCTCAAAAATCTTACAAGATTATCTGAAGCAATCACTATTTAACAGAATAATCGATTACAACTGCTGTTGCAAAACACTTCTCTAATAAAATAGAGCACTTACAAAAACTAAACTATTTGCTGCTGCATACAAAACATAAAATTCTTACAAGTCTATTCTTCTTAAAGAATAAAGACATTCTTTCCTTTATAAAGTAATTGTTGTCCAAAGAGGAAATCAAATTTAAACTTATCTTTCAAAGTCCACATAAAATCAGATTTAAAGCTATCCCTAAAAAGTCTTAAAAAACTTGATTTGCACATATCAGCAATAAATAGAAGAGATTTAAAATTCAACAAAAGTGACTCAATACAATCAGTTTTTATTCTAAAAATCCAACAATCTTTGGTCAATATGCATACCTAGTTGAGCAGGGGGTAAAGAAGTGACCATGTGGATAATATGGTAAGTAACATATTGTTCTACATGTTCTCACTTAGAAAAGAAACAAAGAAGCCACACAGATAATGTATTAAAATATAGTTTTAAAAATCTTCCTCATTGGAATGAGAGACTGATAGGAATACCACGGCAAATAAAAAAAAATTGATTCAAAACTTCAACCCATAAAAATGAATGATATCATACCTTTTGTTACGCTTCAAAGATTCAACAACCAATGCAAAGAGTGGTATTAATATTCACTTCTTACAGTGAGGTAATCAAATGAAACTTGAGGAAATCTAATTGTATTCGATTGCAAATTTAGATGGAGCTCAAATATTTTAGGAAGCTCACAAATAACTAACCTCCAAGAAAGATGATTTTAAACGGACACCAACATTAGAGAATTGGTCCAACTGAAAGTAACCCCTACCTAGAATCGGTAATTAAAAAATTCCCATCCTTGGAATCTCTCTCCCTGAGAATTTAGGATCAATAGCCTCGACATTCTCAATGGTATCCATAATCAACCACCGGCAAACATACTCAATCTCTGCTCCACTCCTTTTATTCACAGTCACAACTCTCCATAACCCACCAAATGCATCATAGAAAGTAGATTCATTGAACTCAGGACACAGATGAAATTTCACAGTATACCGCTCCAAGTACTCAATGAACTAGTATTTGTCCGGGTAAACAGAGAAATCTTCAAGAAACAACATTAATGGCAGCTTAGAGAACTGTTTGGGCAATGAAGCTTCAATCTGTCTCGAGTCTTATTCTGCCATATCAAAGCTAAGCAATCTACTCTTTTTAGATTCACACATGGTACTCCCTTTACATGCAAACAAGAAGCAATTGCAAGCCCGGAAGCCCCAACTATAAAAATTTTCCAAATCAACAAGTGTCGCTATGTGGCGTTATCTTAAGCGAGCTCCCCCCACTGAAGTGGGCTGGATTTTTTTTTTTTTGTTTGTAACTACTTTCTGTTTCCTTAACCTTCCGTTCTTTCCATCTTTAATGGCCACTTCTTAAAACGGTTTCATGCTCCTTTAAAATATATCCATCACAAGATATTTTGATAAAGTGTAATTTTTTTGTTATAAAATTTGAAATTCATTTTTTTTATCCATCAATAATTAAACAATAAAAATATTGGGTTATGACACTCATCTTCACTCTTTCTTAGATAAGACGAGATTTTGTATATTATTTATCATCTAAGTATAATTTATCATTCTTGGTGAATATTATATTTCAAGTTCTTCTTGTGGAAGTTCTTGTGTTCAAAATTTTGGCTTGGGATCATTGCTCCAACACGTCCATTTAATGATTCAAAATATGCTTACCTAATAAATCTTAATGAGGTTTATGATAAAATTCCCTCCCCATTAGAGTTGCATACACATTCTTTTTTTGATATTATTTTTAAACAAGCATATAAAGGACAAGGTCTTAGATATATAGAACACAAAATTAACATCTCTATGCATCTTGCATCTCATTATTATAGAGAAGGCATAATATTTCATAGTAAAATGGTGTTGAAATATCACCCAAGCCTAAAAATAAAAAGTAAGATCTCAATTATTTCATTGCTTATTTCTTTGGGAACCATAAAATAGCTCTAGCAGTAGTCTCAATATAAGACTTAAACACTTGTGAATTTATCATTCCTTTCATTGCAATGAATTTGAGATTGTGAAGCTTGTATGAATGAACTAAGTTAAATAATAAAAAAATGATAACTTAAATAACGTAAGTAGTTAGATATAGAATTGAAAATCAACACAACAGCTCAAATATGGAAATATGAGATAGCGAGGAGCCTATAGATGCAATCTTGAGCAGTAAATGATAGACAAGATTGGAGGATACCCTAGTTTGAGGGTTTATGATCCAACAACAAGTCCTAGATTCTTGATGAAAAATATTTGTGGATCCATCTCTTCAAAAATCATCTAAAAGAGAGTTGGAGCACACCCTAGCACAAGTCTTTCTACCCGTTCAATATTTGAGACCGTGTATCAATGTCTCTTATGCACATTTATAGAATTATCTAAGATTAAATTTGAACCTACACATGCAAAGATTCAAAAAATATTATGATATATAGAAACTTGCCTATGTCAAACCTCATGTTGGTGTTTCCACCTCCATTACAACAAATGATTAATGAAAAGACAGCTTATCCTTAGGAAGGATACAAGCTAAAAGCTTAATGAAAATACTTGAAATGATAAATATTATGTTTGATATGAAATTTATAAGGATTGAGGTTTCTTGATTGATATTAATGCATGCCTTAATCCTGAAGGAACAAATAAAAATTGATCACCGTCTTGTTGAAACTTAAATGCTTGAAGATCATTAATTGCAAAGATAGTGTAGAATTATTGATTAATTCTCCCCGTATTCTTCTTTCTTTACATTTCAGTGTTGTTTCATCTTCTAGTACCTCACTATAGTAGGGTGTTTCTTACATTTTAGATTTGGCTTTGTAGGGTGACAGTTTTTTAAAATAATTATAAATATTGTTTTGTGTCCATCATACAGATTGAAAAGGGAAAATTAGGTATATCTAGTTCCTCGCTAATGATAGTTACAATACGTCTTCTACAACACCATTTATTCTATCACAATCAATAATAATAATTTTGAGAGGCAGACATCATTAGATTTGTTATATCAGAAGTGGAGAAATGTTTTCGGCAATATTATGTCGACATATTACATTATTTGATAGTTTAAAATAGTTAATACATAGAATAAATATTAATTTGTTAAGAGTTAGTTGATTGAAATAGTTTCTTGTACGGTAGTTATGGCGGAAAATAATGGCACTGAATAGTCGGTGAGTGATAATGTAAGATCCGTCCAAATGAATACGTATTTTTTATCAAGTTATTTTTGTTCTACACTTTCATAAGGTATCAGAGAATGTAATATTTCTGTTCATATGTTTTAATAGTACAACAATCAGTGGTGAAGGAAGGCTCCAATGTCAAGCATCAAACAACGTCATACTAACGACAATCTATGCGGCAAAAATAGAAGATAGGTTGCTTGTATAGAGTTTTATTCTGCAAACAAAAGAGGCATTCTTTAGAGTGAGCCACAAAGTAAAGTGGCATTTTTTATCATTTGCATTTTCATCCTACAAAAGGCACGGAATAAAAGTAAAGGTGAGGATATTAGTGGCGTTAGGTGCTTACTGGTGAAGCGTAGAAGAACCAAACCAACACGAGCATTATTTTTCGGCCTGCTATCTTTGTCAAATAGCTACTTAGAAGATAAATTAGAAATACTTTTAGTAACCATAGCGGAATGAGTATTGGAGTAGATGGAAATAAAAGACTTTCTTAGCGTGGAAGCTTGTATAGCAGCGTGAGAAGGCATTAGAAAGATTCACACTATACTCATGCGTATGTGTTGTTTGTATGACAATTGTAAGAGGATCGATTAAATATGAAGAGTGTCTCTATATTGCAGGGAAATGTATGAGCTTGCACTAAGTTGGTAAAGAAAGTTAATACTTCTTATTTTCCTTGGAGTTAATTTTTCTCAGATCACTGTGTTAGTCCTTATATTTGGGAGAATAGTTTATTACAGGCATGCCAAGTGTGGAAAAGAATGGAAATTATCAACTTACAACTCACGGTATGGATGTGTTTGAAAAATATTTAAATAATCCTACGTTGCCTTGATTTTTGTCTTTCCTATATAAGAGAGGTGCATATTATACATTATTTAGAGTATATAAGACATGTGCATCTTATACATTATTTAGAGTTTATTGTACATTAATTATATCTAATCATTATATAATGAGAGAACTCATTTCTTCTTATTAACTTTTCTATATTTTTTTAAGGTCTACATCTTATTCTAATTACATGTTTTAGTTATCTTTCTTATAGTTAATAGGAGAAAGCACATACCTTAAAAACTTTATTATATTTTATGAAACTTTTGATTTACACTTGTGACACTTATTTTTAATAAATAATTTAACTATTTTGGAAAAATATATGACTTGAAGGGTGTATTTTTTTCCTCCCACTTTAATCTCTATTAGATGTATTAAGATAATATAATTTGATCAATATTTCCATAAAAAAAAATACTTGACCCAAGATCTAATCCCTAAACTTTTTTTTTTTTTTTTTTTTTAAAAGTGGGCTAGCCTCTAAATATATTTATTAATAGAAACTGGTTCAGGAGCTCATCCAGGAAAGAACCAGCAAGAAAACCCAGAATCCTTGCTCAAATACAATAATTACATTCAAGAACAAGTTCACCACCCAAATGCATTGATCCTTGTTTTCAGAATGTGGCTTCAAAAGTTGCATAATACCATAATAAGACCTACTGGCCGGTGCTGCTCATCGGTACTGGTAGTCGGTTAGCCCCGCTAGTTTATACCACATGTTGGTTGTGTTGGGCAGTCCATCGGTGACGGATAGCCATGTTAGTCAGGTTTTTTGGTCGGTGTCAGAACCGGTCGTCGTCAGGGAACATTAGCACCGATATGGATACCTCAAGTCATGATGCCCATCCCATAAAAAACCCAAAAAGCTATTCTTTTTTATCTGCTCAGGCCCTTAATGGTACCCATCCCATGTGATCACTCCACATTCGAAGTATTTGCAACTCATAAATTGACAAAAATATGCCCAGAATCCAAAAATGGATTTACAAAAAGATATTGGCCGAATATATGTCAAAAATGATTTAAGATATCTCTTTTACAACCTGCCTATACGACATTAATCTTTCATGGTAGCTAGATCTTCTTACTAGAAAACCACAGTAGTCGGCCATGCGTGATCCATATTAGGAATTTTGGTAACCCAGCCGTCGAGCTCCTCCTCATGCTGATCATGAAGGGTACCCTGCAAAACAAAACCTGCTTTTGGGTGTGTGCCCAAAACATAGGGCAAGTTAAGGTCTGGGAGATGATTTGGGAACGCAATATATTCCAGGTTTGAAACTTATGCCATCGTCAGATTAAGGGACCGTAATGAAACATTTGGAGACCCGAGGATGTCAAGCATGGCATAGACAATACATTTAATATTTGCTTCGGTTTCTTTGCCCATGACCCTGATTACAGTCGGCAAAGTATTCTTCACAAGCCGGAAGCTCTATTTTTCTAGGGATTTCTTAATGCTATCATATGTAGTCATACAATCATGGTTAGAGAGTATTTGAAAATGGGAAAACAATTTGCCGATGGGGACAGGTCTAGACCATAAGTTGTGTTTATGGATTGCTAACATCAACCGATTACCTCTAATGTATTTTTGAAGGATAACCTTACTTGCAATCAGAAGCAAGAGGTCTACAGACTAGAGTAGGTCCATTGCATTTGATAAGAAAATTGAAACAACTTGAGATGGGAAGGTAACCTATTTTTCTCTTGGCGCGAGTATGTGTTCTCCAATTACCTGACAAATGGCTCTGAAGATCCTTGGTGTGTGGCATATGAATATTTCTTCTAGCTGGTAATCATCAATTCGAGTAGGGAGGTGTGTCTCTGATTCATCTAGGAGAAGAAAGACTCTGTAATTCCATGGTAGCAGGTCTTCATGTAAAATCCCACAAGAGGCACATCTCGGGAGTTCGCCATTGGGGGTTTCCATCCTAGTGGTTGAAGTCGGGTGCTGCTAGAAGTCAGGAGCTGCTTTATTTTTTGAGTGAGATTGTTGTGCTCTGTTTTGCATAAATAATTGAAGTTACCAACATTAAGCATTTATGGTGACTGGGTGAGCTGCATTTTATGTCAGCATTTGCATAGTGTGAGGTCTTTCAGTGAATCTATAGGTAATTTTGATGAGCTTCAATTTAATGGTCTTTAAGATCTCGGGGATTGAAGGTACTGTCTAGATCCATTGGTTAATGTAACATTACTTTCTTTTAAAATTTTCTAACAAGGAGTTCTTAATAGTATAATCATATTAGATATGATCACACTTGTAATTCTATCTCTAAGAAGGATTTTTTTATGCAATCACATTTTGATGTTATTCATCTCAAAATCTAATTGTTACCTCTTGGCATAGGCATGGAGATTTTTGAATTATGAATGCAGATTTTTTTTAATTGAAGAGATCACCCTATTTTGTGCATAACGATATAGTTAAAAAAACATTTGTAAAAATAATATACTATATATTCTAATTCTCTGTATAGATACAAAAATATTCATACTTTATTAAAGGCATAATCAACAATCAATTTCTCTTCAATGAAAAAGAACAGCAATTGTCAAAAGCACGTTTCAAGTCCATTATTTGATGGAAGCATTTATTAGGCTCAAATTAATTCATTTAATAATATTCACTACCATTTTATATTAGCATTCATTGTCATCCTCTTATCACTTTTTTTTTTTATATAGGTATTCATAGTAATTTATTAAGGTACCAAAAACTCTTTAATTTTAATCCATGAATAACAAGATCATCAATAATCTTTCACATCACAATTCTTTTGTTTTGTTGAGATACTATTAGACAATCATGTGTTTTAGGTACCAAATATAAAATTATATTGTAATGATAAACTCATAGATATCAAGATAGATTCATTCTAGTAGAAATCATTTATGTAATGATTATATTCTACACTCCAAAATAATCCAATGTTATTTGCCTCTACTTCCTAAATTGGAATAAGGTATTTAATTCCGCATATGATGCCTTTAGGATAATATGAGCAAAAGTTGAGATTATAAACTACAACTAACTATCTTATTTTTATTTAAACATATTTCAATTGCAATCATTATTAACCTATAATAATTTCTAACACAACTCTCATACATATATAATGGAAGTTGTTATTGATTTTTTAATTTAATTAACACAATTTTCCCTTAGATAAATTAATATTTATCTGACAACCCTTGCACTTATGGAGTCACAACGAGGGCCTCCTCCCTTCTCATTATTAAATGTGTGTGTGTGCGCGCATGCGCGCCTACATATACACACTACAAGTTCAAGAGTCAAATAATGATACTCAATATGTAAGTTCAACAACCAATATAAATCATACATTGATAATAACAATAATGAAAACAAAATAAAAATTTAAGCAATACAACATAACATTAGTATTTCAATTCAACTTACACCTA
Organism: Thuja plicata; assembly: GCA_018584345.1. NCBI lineage: Eukaryota > Viridiplantae > Streptophyta > Pinopsida > Cupressales > Cupressaceae > Thuja > Thuja plicata. The sequence continues at coordinate 1,507,569 of MU225872.1, forward strand.
GAATATTCATTGTATATTAGAAAAAAATTAATTTTCTCTACAATCATGAACATACAACTTTTATTATTTTCGAAACTCCTGTATAGGTCACATGTAATAACTTTGTGTTAAAGCAGGGAATAGTAATTGTGTTTTTACCTAGTACTTCCACCATCGATCTATGCTACCCCATTCTCCTCCCCTCGATTCTTTCCTCCCCTTACCTTTGTGGAAAAGAAGCTCCAGTCATATCAGGAAATGTGTTCTCTACTCGTGCTTAGTGTGATAGCTAAAAAGAAAAGACATCACTAGAGTTAAAAATATGAAATTACAATACAAATTACTACAATCTGTGAAAGGACGCCAACGTCAATGTTATGCAACTTGCAATGTCAAAGCTAATGGTCCCATTTTATCATTTGAAACAACTCAATCTTACATATCAGTTTCATATTCATTTGAAAAGAAAAGAGAAAAGACAAAACATCTGTATTTTCTGTATCGTGTTAGACTTAAATCTCTGAAACTCTTCAACCATTATCCAAAGTGCAGTGTATATCACTGAGAAGCCCGCGTTTCATGGATCGCGTAATTCAAAATCCCTTTGATTTGTGACAGCTATCATAAATTTGAATGCAAAACACAAATGCAAATTCTAATTCAAACAAAAATTGAGCTGACCAATCACATGCAATTGCAAACATTTCACACGTTATCGTCTAAATGTTGATTTCCCATGCTAAAATCTACGTTCCAATCCATGTTTATTTTTAAATCAAAATCTGACCCATCACATGAGGCACTGATTGCAAATATGCGTGGAGTGACATGTTATGATCGTGCCCCTCACCATAAGCAGTGATTGTATTAGTATTAGTATTACTTAATCATGGTAACTCTCTCAAACAAATCCTGGTTCCTATCAAGCTTGAAAAGTCAACTCTGAATTGTTAATGCAATAGCTGCCTCGTGCTGCACGGTAATGTATATCCAATATATTCGTTGCGCTTTATTAATTTTAATTTATTATTATTTAAAGTCAAATCTGCATCACAGTTTGCTGGATATACACCACCACGGGGCTGCGCAAGTCACGTTCTAAATAGACAGCTGATGTTGTTTACAGTACGTCCTGGAAAAGCCAATTTGCAGTTCCATTCCTCAGCAATCTTCAATATATATTTTCTATTATTTATACATGTACTCTTTTTGTTTGAAATGAATATACCTTATGTAATTTTATATAGTAAAGGATAGTTGGAACGGAGTTCTCCTTATTTTCAGGGAGGCAGTCTACTTATCTCGGCAGAAAAAATAAAATTATTGTTCACCCACACAAAAGACAATACAAATCATGTCTAATCGAGTTCTCAATTTTAGGGAATATCACCATCCCACCGCACCTAACTTATCAATAAAACAGACCTTTACTCCAAGGAATGAATGGATGTGATGAGGTAATTTATAAAGTCAATCCTTATTCGAATTTCAACACTATCAAACACTGGGATGATTTGGATAAAATTTGTCCATCCACACGTCACGAGAGTAGCAATAAAAATATAAAATTAGGTCAAGAATGTATAGCATAAGAAAAGCCGAAGGATGGAAAATTTAGCTCCACTAACCCTAGTAGATCGCCTTGAATTCCAAAGACAGGGACAATGAATCATGAAATCAAATTATACATCAGGAACAAGTTTATTACATAAAATATAGACCTAAAAGATTGGATTTGTATATGTGATATTTTACCTAAATGTAATGTAATATGAGAGATCAAAACGTATAGTTTGTAATATCTAGGTAAGCCAAAAGAAAATATTGATGCATTCGAACACCATATCAAAGATATCATCTATATGCCATTTATCTTTTCAAGTACATCATGTCTAACACCTACTCATTTGTTTTGGCTGCCATATATTTTCTCATAATCCATATCTATTGTATCATCTATCTATTAATAGTTAATATTATTATTATTAGTGTATATTTATTAAATAGGATTATTATTTTCATTTCAGTATCATCTTATTAGCGTTGGAAAGGAAAAACAATTAGATTTTTAGTAAGTTTTGATTATATTTATTTTTATTTGTCTAGAAATTGATAGTTTATCTAGCATGTGGTTCATGAGTGCATAATTTCTTTTGTTAAATCCAATTCATAAAGGGGAGAGTGACGAATTAAATCGGTTTTGTAAAGTTGATTTTTTGGTCTAATATAGACATGTGCAAGTGGCTAGAGCTTAGACATGTATTAATTATTGCATGGTAGGGATATATCTGCAATGAAATTAGGTGGATAAATAGATGTATTAAAATAATATATTTAGGAATGTCATCACAATTCCTTTTATTTTATTTTTCCTACTTGGACATAAATCATAGTTTTAATTAGGTAATATTTAAAATGGCATTTCTTATTTTCATGCTAGCTATGTTTTTGTTCATGTTAATTTTTTAAAATTTCTTATGTCAAAATAAATTAGATACAACAACATTAAAGGATATTTATTTGTTTAGGTTTTTTGTAGGCTTATATGAGTTTGAAAGAAGCTACATAAAGCTTAAACATTACAAATATGTGATGAAATATTTTGATTCACGTGTTTTTCAAACACAAGTAATCTTTTAAATGATCAATTTGTTGCTACACATGGAATGATGATGGAAAACATTAGGAAGCGGGATGCACGAATCTTTGCTACAATTTCTTACAAGGCTTTCATGAATTGACAATGACATGGGTTTCTTGTTCCTCCTACTTTTAAAGACCACTAAGTTGAGTCACATTGCCTCTTTTCTATATATGTGGCCATGTTTGCATTGTATGCACTTGCTTTGTCTATTTTCCCTATAATCAAGTTTTTTCCTACCTATATGCTTTCAACACAATTCATAACCTCCTATAAGCCAGCATTTTAGTGGGTAAAGAGGATACTTCAAAAGTGGTTTAGAGATTGACTTTATGTTCACCATTTAGATTCAGCTAAAATATTTAAAATCTTGTTAAAAAATTGGTGTGTGCACATTTACTCTATGAATTTTGTGAAATTGTTTATGTTCATTTCTAGTTTAAAAGTTCAATGCAGGTGTCAAGTCTTACAAAAACCCAATTTTCAAATGAAATCTTTAGAACATGGTATCAAAATCTATTAAATCATAAAGGATATTTGAAATATTCATGGGTGTGCACAAATTTATTGAATGTTTCTATATCACTACCTATCATAGTTGAGTGTATTAATAAAAATATTTTTTGTAGTATTAGAACATTATTTAGCCTAGATAATAAGAGGGTGTTTCTATTATGATACATCACTATACCATCATTAAATGCATACATCTATTGAACACACTCCATATGTTGAGAAGGGGCGTGAATCAACATAAATAAAAATCACACTAACTAACTTCAATATTCATCTCATGAAATAATAAGAAGGTAATGAAGAGAAATAGTAATGCATGAACACCAAGATTTTATACATAGAAACCCCAAATTGGAAAAAAACCATGGTTAGCACTTTCCCACAAAGATAATTCTCTGATTTATATAGTCTTATTAAAAAATATCGTTGGAGTTGACTACTCTACCCTTTTAACCAGAGGCTTGCTTCCAATATAATAATGAATACAAATAAGAGCTCACTTCTCTGGACTTGCATATAGGGGCTCAATGCAAAATTAGACAGATATAGAAAAATAAATTGTGTACCCAAGACCCACTATCTCAGGGACAAGATATAAACAAATATTTACACTAGATAAATCTAGAGGTTGTCTTGATAATGTTGTTTATTTTCACAATACTCTCAACATTTATTGTTATTGCATTTTCTTCTTTGTCACTATCATTGAATTTTTCCCTTGTGATTGTAGATCTTCACTAGTTCACACGTCGTGCACTTGCTTCATGCCATACATTTTTCCAAAGCATAAGCTGTACTTTTATACAATATAGATCATGGAAGATTACAACAATTGTCAAACATGTCAAAGGGATATTATAATTTAGGTTATGAGTCATCAAATATAATATAAAAATGTAATAAGGTCCCATGCTCGAAGCATTTGGACCAAAACATAGAATGAAACCAATTGAATGAGATAGAAGCATTAAATACATAGGTAAAATATAGCATGAACCCATCCAAATAAGTGATAATCATTAAATGTATAATCCTGGCCTAATCAAGAAGCACGACCAACTCAGAGAGAGAGAGAGAGAGAGAGAGAGAGAGAGAGAGAGAGAGAGAGAGCATGCTACACATATCCTCATGTCAGATCCACAATCACTAGAACAAATTTCTAAACCATCTCAAACATGTAGAAATACACTAGACAAAGATCCACTTAACTTTCCAACTATACCTAGACCTCCATATGACATCGTGAGATCCACACGCCATGTTAGGAACAATACTACATACCAACTATACATGTTAAAAGTTTCCACAACACATTTCTAGACTAGAACAAAAATTTAACATGACTACAACATAGGATGACACGGTTTCTGGATCAATAGGAACAATTTTTGAATAACCAAACAATGCCACAACCAATACAAAAATGTGAATCTATCTACATAAATTTCATCACACCTTGAACCTATGTTTGTGGAGAAGAAATCTTTTAGAAAGCATAAATGTACCACTATTTTTGATTGCTGGTAAAAATAGGTTTTAGGGGGACCCGAAACCCCATACAATCATTAAAAAAAAAAATAGTCGTTAAGTCCATTAAACTCAAATAGGACTGAACACCAGCCTGCCAAACCCAGAACCAACACAAAAAATCACAAACAAAAATAGAAACCAGCTAGACCACCCAGCAACCGAAAACCAAAAAACAAACCAGCAAAAAAGCAGGAGAACAACAAGACCTAGGCAAACTCTAGAAGATCTCCCTCCTCTTCCTTCTTAGCCTCAAACACCTTATTGAGAGAAACATTAAAGTCTAAGGGTTCCAGGATTCTGTCTTGAATTTTCTTCTTTTTGGCAGAACATGTGCACTTACCCGGACCAGTGCATCATCCTCAATCTTCACACTCAGAGACCCAGCATCCAACTCCAAATTGATGGTATTGAAGCACTACATTGGAGAACCCATAAATGTACCACTGTTAAGTGCAACTATATTTCTTTATTTAGTGAACCACAAATATTCAGACCACATAGAATTCTAGATAAAAGAGTATAACACTGAATAACTAGTAAACATCATCTTCACATGATCCAAATATGCAAATCTATCTTCTATTTTTTTGAATTCACAATTGGCTTATAAAGCATTATAGCACTATTCTAAATAGATACTTGTCTTCCACTACAATGTACCACTAAATACATACTTATGTTACGTTAGTTTGAATACATACTTCTCTTCCACTATTTTTAATACATACTCATCTTCCACTCTTCTATAAGTTCAATACACAAACTTACTTTTTGATGTAGCAGACTTCTGTACCACATTGAGAAAGAAAAAAAATCTTGGAAACACAATGCTTGACATAAATGACAATAGGCAACAAAACATATATTTCCAACAATCTTCCCCTTTATAATTGATGGAGAACAACCTGATGCTGAGGTGCAGGGAAACTAGTAGATTCAACTCACAATTCAAAGATTTATTCCAACCTATCACAACCCCTTACAAGGTACTTATCCTCTTATCTCTATCAATTGATTCTACTAGACCAAGGGTTAAGGATTTTATATTTGCCCTTGGGAAGTTTTGATAACCACGCAATCATTTTGATATAACTTCTCACATGAATCATCAACATAAGTACTCATGTCATCCTTGATTACATAAGCACAAGACTCCAAAATTTTGCAGGAAAGAGTTAGGTACATATTATTGGAATTTACTAACCTTAGGGGCCCCAAGTATGAATAAACAAGCACATTTATTTGCACGTAATTCCAACAAGGGTTACTTGGATACAAATAGGCCTACTCCTTGTAGCCCTTACACAAGAATTTTTTTACCATAACTTGCAAACTCCTTAAACACCCTCCAAACAAAGACTATTTTTAGATACCGTTTATCAAGGAATAAAAAATTGCCAATTTCTAGACTTGGTTCCCTTCATTGATAGGGTCAAAACAATGTGTCTCAGACATACCTAAGAGACCTTATTGGGCATGTTTACAAAGAAAGTACTATATAAATGTTTGATCTTTGATCATCAATGATTGGAATACATCTACACACTCCTATAACCACCAAATCTACATTTACTTTGTTCATGACACTCCCATTTGTATCTCAACACACAATCCCTTTGTCTTCTATGGCTAAACACATAGAGATGCATAGCCCTAGTTCACACATTTGACTTGTGAATCCAATTGCTCCTAGTTGAAAACCTTAAAAATGACATACACTACACCTAGACCCTTCATCATAGCAAGAATGAAAATTTTTCATTGGTGCAATGAAGAGATATTCACCATTTTGCATCAAAACCCTAGGTACTTAAGGATTTTAGACCTGTGATGACAAATTTGAATGGATCTTACTCAAATAAAATCCAAATCCAATGAGACCAACAAGAAAATGAAGATAATTTATCTCTCCAAGTTTCTCAATTGGATTCAAGTCCTCCCCAACCCGTACCACACCGTACAGAATGTCTATTACTCAGGAAACCATGTATTTGCAAGACATCATAAGAAATTTGTATTCAAATTTAATCAAAATTTTAAGAAAAATTAAAAATAAAGCCAAAAGGATTTAAAATGCAATTTTTGACCTGTCACAACCAGTTCCAACTAATTTTCAAATTAGTTGGTCATTCAGACAAAAGTTACTTAAAATGTTGTCCTAATTACACAACTTTTGGACAACTTTTACAAAGGTGACAAATTTTCCCCTAACTTATCAAACACTTCACAATCCTTAATAATAGACCACATATGGTCCAAAAACAAGACTTTCACACATTTACACACCTTCAATGACTTTTGACCACAATTGACCATATAGGTCTTAATAAGTTACAAACCTAATTTCGCCACCAAGGCCTTATTATAATGCATAAACATGATTTATGGTCTTACAAGACCTTATTACATTCTTGATAATATTAAAAAAAACCTTCATAGGATCCAATGATCTCCTACCTACTCTTGCACCATACTTTGGGTGATAAAAGAACTCAAGTCCCTTGAGGAACCAAATCTGCAATAGAAGTTCCATGATTGAAGATATTTGCTTCACTTATGAATGTGACATCTACTTCTTGTAGACTAATCAATTTAACAAGTTATTCCTTGTAGGTTCCCATCCTAGTCTTCTTGATCATCTTGGATTCTAGGATACATTCTAACTCCAATGGTTTACTTGGGGTAGATCCTTGATCCATTCACCATTTTCATTTATAGCCATAGTACCTATGGCATCACCTACAACAATAGAACCCTTGAAAAGAAACAAATCAGAAACATTAAATATTGGAGATATGCCAAGACCTGGGGAAATTCAATTTCATAAGCATTTAGGATAAATTTATGCACTATCATGCAAGGGCCAATCTTATTCATGAGGAACTTGGTAGGTTGACCTTTTGGAAGCCTTTCCTTCTTTATATATACCATGACTAGATCACCGACTTTGAACTATACATTCCTTCCCTTGACGTCAGCCTTTTCCTTGTATTTATTTGCACATTGTTGGAGATTTTCCCTCACTCTATCATGGACATCCTTCATTTTTATGGAAAAATATTCCCCTTGACCACTCCTCTTATACATGCCACAAAGATCTCTAAGCTCCAAAATCCCTTTAGGATGATTACCATAAATAATTTCAAATGGAATCTTGTGTGTACTTCTATGGATCAGATCATTATAGGCATATTCAACTTGAAGAATCACCATATCCCAAGCTTGAACATGTTGATTTGTGGCACATTTCAGTACATTCCACAAGACCCTATTCACAGCCTCATTTTGGTCATCATTCTAAGGGTGATATGCCTAGGTAAATTGTAATTGGGTTCCCAACTTCTTCCATAATTTTTTCCAAAAATGGCCCACAAATTTGGAATCTCTATTTGTGAAAATGTTAAGAGGAATTCCATGTATCCTAAAAACCTCTTTGAAGAACAAACATGATATGTAGGATGCATCCTTTGTACAGTTACATGGGACAAAATGAGCCATTTTACTCAATTTATCAACTATGACAAAGATGCTATGAAATCACCTTGAAGACTTAGGGATCCCCAAAAAAAAAGCCATATTGATGCTCTCCCATGTCGTATTAGGAATTGGGAGTGGTTGTTATAGACCTACATTAGATGGCATCCCCTTGGCCCTCTAACATATAGGACAAGTCTCAATAAACTTGCTTACATCAGTTTCTACCTTAGGCCAAAAATAAAATCCTATGACTTTGTCTAAGGTCTTACCAAGCCCAAAGTGAGGACTCAAAGTGCCATTATGTTTTTATCTAATGACATTATCCCTCATGGATAATTTTGAGACACATAATAGATTACCCTTAAACAATAATTCTTCCTGTACCATGTAATGAAAAAAATTAGAATGACAAGTGTTAGAAAAATTTGAGCATACCTCATAGATCTCCTTAAAATCATTTTCATCTTTGTACATTTCCTTAAGAGAACTGATTCCCATATGCTACAACTAGATTTATTTCATTGCAATCACCATCCTTCTTAAGGCATCAACCACTTTGTTTAATGTTCCTTTCTTCTTTCTGATTGTGAATGTTTAGGACTATAGTTGCTCCACCCATTTGATGTGCTTGTGACTCAACTTTTCTTACCAATTTAGGAAGCTCAATGCATGGTTATTGTAATGACCTAAAAGTGGTCACCTAAACCCTAGACCCCTAATCTCAATCTCATATCAATAAACCCTAATCTTGATTATTTTTAAGTCCTAAACCAAACAAGCAATTCATCAAATTCAAGCTAATCTGACCTAAACCCTAGGTCCTAATCAATCATCTTACTTGATTAATTAATTAATTCCTAAAATCACATTATATTGGCAAATAAACATTATCTTAATTATTTAATTGATATTCTAATATAATAATTAAATAAAATTAATAAAAATAAAATGTGCATTTAAAATCAATTAAATCTTTAAAAATGCATATGATGTCATCAACTAATTTTGAATTGGAAATAAATCTATTTTATTGGGTTAATTTAATGTTATCTATTTATCATTTTTGGAAAAAAATCTATTTTATTAAGTTAATTTAATCTTATCTATTTATCATTTTGGAAACAAATCTATTTTATTTAGTTAATTTAATCTTATCTATTTATCATTTTGGAAATAAAGTTGTTAACTAAAAATCAATTTGGAAGTTTCCAAAAAGACTGATTCTTTCGACCAATCAATTTTTTTGCACATGGATTGTGCTTCCTCAAATCGAATCTGAGCCACTCATTTCCTCTAATCTCGACCGTCAATTTGGGAGAGATTTTATATAAAAGAGAGCTTCATTTCCTTCACAAAGGATCCTAGTTTTTAGCTAATGTTATTATAAAATTTTCATTTCTTAAGCTTCAAGCATTTTAGCATTTCATAGCTTTTGGATTGAATAATCGTAAGTTTACTTTCAATCATGCAAACCATAATCTAGAGTACATTTCAAATTGGTTCTTTGAAAAGTAGAAAAATTTCAAATTGGTGTCATAAAATCAATCTAATTAGTTTTGGATTAATCCTGCATTTTCATATTATTCTAGTTTCATCATTAGCTTTGAAATCCTTTGTTTAGGATTTGGTGTAGTCACTGTTTCTTGCAATGACCTAGGAGAAATATTCAAAACCCTACCTACTAGAAGGAAATGAGCCAATGTCGGTTAGCCTAGATCATTTCAGTATTATGATTTTGTACTTTTCTAACTACGTAACCCCATAATGGTTAATTGAAGTGTGTATTTGCAGCTGTAGGTTTCTGACATAATTTCACACGCACATTTATGTTGCCCACCATGGCTCGTGAACATCCTATAGAGACAAATCCTTCCCACATTCACTTTGAGCCAAATCTAACCCCACCATCGCGTACAGATCGTCGTTTCAGTTCAAAATAACTATAAACTTGCCAATACTCGATGATATTCAAATCTGTGGAAATTTTTTTTTTCTCGAGTAGGCTATACAACCCTCTGCATGGAAATTTAGGTGGATTTCATATCACTACCACATGAAAATGGAGGTAGGTTCCAGGATTTGATTTTAAATTTTTTTTTAAAGGTTTTACCTTAATTCACTGTGGTTTTCCACCCCAACCCGCATCCCATTTCCAATGCCTAACCCCAAGCCTTATGTACCAACTCACGCCTAGCCTTACCTTTCATTTCTAAATATTAACTATGGGTTTGCATATTTAAAAGTAAGAAATCCCCCACACACCCCTAAGGTAGGATTAAATCCCTT
>MU225872.1:1518087-1537847 GCA_018584345.1 Thuja plicata
CTTCCCCACACCACCTGCGCAGCCCAACCTCCTCTGTGCCAACACCAACCCCATGTCGCTCATCCTTGTTGTCTCCTTCGCTCCCTCCACCCCTCCCACTTAGGACTCCGCCAACTCCTCCCCGAAACCCTCTGCCTTCCCGTGTTGTGCCACTTCCCTCCCCACCACGCAACACTCTCAACTCCCCCACTCACTATGCCACCTTCTCCAACCTCTGCTACCACCTACTCTCCAGTCCACCCCATAGAACCTCCTCTCAGCCTACCTCCCTCTGCTCCTCAGCCCGTGTCACCTTTGCTCAGCCCAAGCCCACTTCACCCCTCCAAACGGGCCAACTCTGACCAACCGTAAACTCCCACATAGACCTGCCAAATCAGCAGAGGGCCCCAAATATTTTTTTGTCACGTAGGAAAATAGAGTGGTTTAAAGTTGACGGCCGTCAAGCAGTCATTTTGCACTATTACTCACTTTTTGTGACAACCTCCAAACCGTCAAATTTAACTTCATGTATTGATGATGTCAGCAGGATTTAAAAATTCCTAGCCTTCACCATTGAGCATTTTGAATAATTTGTTGTTTATCTTCAGAAGGCCATATCTTTCTCATTTTGAGTCTTTTTTTGGAGAATATTTTTTTTTATTTTGGGTAGAATTTTGTGCAGATTTATGGGTTGGGGTTAGTTTTTGGTTTTGAGTCATATATTTATCATAAATAGTAGGTTTTTATCACTATACCTATCTAATTCTCTACTTTTCAGCTTCAGGATACTCGTACCAGCTCATACTGTAATATTTTTTAATGCATTTTTTTATAAAAGTGCATGAGTTTTCATCTACTTGCTAAATATGCAATCACATTTCTGATTTTCTAACACTGACCAATCTTTGTCTTTGTTGTTCTTGATTCTTAATTTTGATTATAGCCTAATATTGGTTTGTACGATGTTATAAATGAAGAAAAAATCATAAATTACTAATGAGTTTGATGCAGGACGCTTGTCAAGGACTTTGTATGTCTTCCAAAACCATCATGTCTGCATTTTGTAGTTAAATAACACTTCAAATTTAGTGCTTAAAAAGAATCACTTTGCTAACGTGTTTGAAGTGTTCTCTATATTTTTAATCCTAAAGAACTGCATGAACGTATCCTCTCCCCTCACCTTCATGGATCTTGTGTGCAAGAGAAATTCATGCAAATATTTTAGCGTGGCTACCTCCCAAGAGCTTTAACAGGGCTGGTGAGAGAGATTGCCCAACCTGTAACATGCTAAAGTCAAGCCCTTCTGAATTGGTATATAAAAATGTCATTGTTATTAATCTCATAGTGAACAGGTGTTGATTTTTCTATGTTGATAGAAGATCTCCCTCAGCACCCTTATGGTGCGTAAAAAACTATAGAACGTAACTTTTGTAGGCTAGGAGGACTCATTAATGAGGCCAATCTGCTGCATGTATAGCCACCTGAATAGATGCCCTGACTAAAAAAAATTTCTAGTGACCAAAAATCCCTCTATCTACTAGCGGGGAAGGTTAGAGACCGACTAATACGTCCCACATTTTAATGGCTCTTAGTAGAGACAACGGTCCCCTGGGAAGTGATTAACCTTGGGATTTGAAGCTTGGTGTGCCTGAGAAGTGAGTGCACCATAAGGAGGGGCCTATTCCTCCAAGCTTCTAAGTTGTCCGCTATGAGTAGGTGCGGTTGAACTTTAGTTCAAGAGGGAATTTAGCATATATTGCCCTGGCTTACCTAGGTTGTGATGTGTTTGTTCTTTTGACAACAACCATTCTTCATGATGTGTCTTGCATGAGTGGAACATCAAAATAGAAACCAAACAATCAAAACAAACATCAAAATGCTCAAAAAATTCCAAATCTACACTCTTAGGTGTTAAACTGTCAAACTCTTGTCCAAGTTTCTGCATCTAGTGTCAAAACTCTGAAAATAAGTTGAATTGTTGTCCAAATTGATATTCTGTCGTGAAGGTTCTGTCCAATCTTTCACAAAATCTATGTTCTCACCAACAATATTGCTACAAGTTTTTCGTTGACTGCAATATGTTGACAGTCTAACTTGCTTGTTGTTTCAAAATCTGAATTTGTTGTGCTAGTCCAAGAGACTTGTTAGCTTGATCATCTTTGGTCATGTTGTGCTTATCCTGAGTTGTGAGAGCAGGTTTGTTAACCTTGACTCAAGATCAGAGTCATTGCTTCTCTCTCTCAGTTTGACATTATCTCTTTTGTCTTTTGGTCTTGGAGTTAGTCATTACTTTAGATATCACCTCAAGACCTGTCAGGCAATCGATTGATTCATCATACCTTCTCTTCAATCTTCTAAGAGAGCGCATCAAGACAATCTTGCAATGTCTAAAAACAAATGGGCTAAACTTTATGGTCCTAATAATGAGAAAGAAGAGATTCTTATGGCAGCTTTATCAAAACAACTTCAAACTTTGAAATCTAAACTTGAAGAATTAAAGGGGGGAAAGGATACACCATCCAACAAATCCTCATTAAGATCAACTTGTCCTTTTCTATTTGATCATGATTCTCACATCTCTCCACTTCCTTATAATATGGAGAAATCTTGGTATGACAATGCTATATTTGATCAAGAGAGTGGCTCCAAAGCCCTAAAAGATGTTGAAAACACCATGAAGTCTGCCTCCAAAGGGATTAGTAACCTCATTAAAAAAAACCTTGGGTTAAATGCAAGAGGGACTTCACTCCTTTGGGACAATCTTAGGAATCAACATTGGAAGAACTTCTTGATCATGACCTCATTACATTACCTCAAGTCGCATCACATGGATTGAAATTCTTGAGTACCTACTGTGAATATCACCGAATCAATGAAAATAAGACTTCATCTTTGATGGAGTTGAAACATAAAATCCAAGATCTTCTTGATGATGGCATAATTAAATCAGAAAATCTTAATGATTTATCTAAAGAAGAACAAGATACTAAACTCAAGCATGATTAATATCAGGAATCCATGTCTAGCAATGTTTCACATATCACATCTACTTCTTCCACCATTCCTCCATATTCTAAAGCTTCAAAACCATCCACACCATCTCTATCAAAGAATGAGCCTAATGATGACTATGGCTACCCTCAAGTACTACCTCTAAAAGAGATCCAAGCTCATCATTATACGACTGCAAGTCTTTCTCAGGATCCGAAGATCATAGACCCAAAGGGTCCATGTGCTTCAATACTTATCATGCCTACTTAAAATGATGCTCCATTAGCCTCTCAAGAATCCCCTATGCATATAGAAACTCCTACTTCATCCTTAGAAGTGGGTCCATGTCAAGAGGGCAATCCATAGTGTGAAGAAATAAATATCAATAATGATCAAGATCAAGACACCATCCATCCTTATCAAAGAGTTGACCAAAGTTACATCTCTCAAGATTCTCATGATGATTTTATCATCCCCTTCCATTTCTTCCAAGAAGATATCCCTCCATCTCCTAGGCAAGATCAAGATATCCTTTCCACCATCTCTAATGAGCCTATTGAAAATCAAGAGCAAAGAACCCTTTCTACACCATCTAAAGATCCTTGTCAAGATCAAAGCATCCCATCATCCCCTTGTCATATTCTTCCATATCCATAAACCATTATTCCTAAAAATCCCTTGCATAACAATAAATCCCATCAGGCTTTAGCCACTCTGATCCAAATTTCTCCTATCAAAGCTGCTCATGTTCCTATTGATATAAAGATGAACTCAAAAGAGAAGCGCCTTGGTCATGCAGCTCACTCTAAAGATCTTGATATCCCTTCTACACCTTATCTCCCTCCATTCAAATGTAAGAATCATCCTTCACTATCCTCCAAATCCATCCTTGGTCCCTATATCCCAAAGCTAAAACTATGAAACCTTCCATCTATATTGGGTCCTTATATCCCTCCATCCACCATGCCTATCACTACTAGCTTATCATCCACTTACCCTATCCCCTATCAAGATCAACAAAGACATACATCCTTGAATTCTCCCTATCTCCCCATCCATATGAACCATCCATATCTGCCCTATTCATCCAAAATTCCTCAGTCGTTTGGAAGTAATTTGGATGTGCAATGAAGAAATCACAAATACAAGAATCCACTTACATATGAAGATCACTATGTCAAATCTAATCGACATGTGATTACAAAAAAAAAAAATTCAAGAGACCACAAAAGTCCAATGAGAAAAGAATAATATAATATGCGTTCCTAAATCCATCATGGAAGATTTGCATTCTAAGTGATCCAAAAGAAAAGGAAAATCAAAATCCATGTGGATTCCCAAGTCTCTTCTAAAGCACTTGGGAAATAAAAGAAAATCAAAAGCTATGTGGATTCCCAAGTCTCTTCTAAAGGACTTGGATACAAAAATAAAATCAAAATTTATGTGGATTCCCAAGTCTCTCTTAAAAGGATTGAACAAAAAGGAAAAGTCAGAGTTGGCATCCAAGCTTCCAAAGTCTTCCACTTCATCTCTGTCTAAACATCTCCCATCTTCAAACTCTATTTTGGTTCTTCATGTCCCAAAATCTATTACCTTAAATACTTCACCCCTTTCTACATCCATCTTGGGTCCTCGTATACCAAGATCCATATCCACTCATCGATCAAAGTCTCAAGCTATTCAATCTATTTTTCCTTCATCTGTCTACTACCCTTCAAGGGGTGTGTCAATATTGATCTCATTACTATTTACATATACCTCTACACAAAATTTTCAATACCCTATCCAATATACCACACCTACCACCTACCCATCTATCCCATATCCTTCCATTCCTCTTATCCAAACCATCACATAAATCCTTGGCTACCATCTCCCTTATCCTCCATTTTATTCCTTACCATCAGCCTATCAACATCTTTGAGCATAATTTCAGTGGCCTTGGTGCATCATGGCATATCTTTCGAAGGAGCACTATCTACAGAGCTTGAAACTTAAGTTCCTCCATAAAATCAAAAGTACAAAAAAGAGAAAAAAATGCCTTGGTGAGAACCTAGTAAATAGTCACCTTGGTAGAAAAAGTAAAGATAAATTTGTTGGAAAGTTGACTCCCAGGGAGTATATGGATTATTTTGTTTTGTCATTATGGCAACAAAGTCATATGAAGTTTTGACAGTAAACAATGAAGTGAAAATTGACTAAGTTTAGAAGACAGAACAAAACAGTGACTTGCAGTCGATTAGGGCATCATCGCACGTGCGTACGATCTCATTAGGATATGCACATTTAGACTTAAGCTCTATGATATTTTGTTATGCTTATCCTATACATGCATGGTACGAAATGGTAGTACAGACAAGTTACAGAAAGAACAAGTACACTAGCAGTTTAGAATACAAAGTATGAAGCTGACTTCATGATTTTGATTAGCGTGTAATCTTTTGTCATGTAAAGGCTAAGTGCCTATTGTAATAAGTTTGTAATCATGTATTAAACACTTTTGTAAACATGCTTAATCCAAATTTTTTTGAAGCGTTGCGAATGATGTTTTTGGGCTGACTAAGGTCTTGTTTATAGTCGCGTCTATTCAGGCATAAACATATATAGATGCAATGTAAAGATATATTGTGTGTGTCGATGAAATAGTCAGAGAAGTCACATAAGAAAAGTAGTATGAAAATATCATAATGAGATAGATCCCTTCAAGAAGATAAGAGCATAAGTGCATAACTGCAACTGATCAGACATCTATGTCACATACAACAATTCACTTTTGGATATAGTGCATATCTATTCATAGGAGGTTGTAGCCTTCTTTGTTATTAAGCAGTGAGCTCTTAGACAGTGAGTCCTCACCCCTAATAGGGTTTTTTGTAAAAGACTCATAACAGGGTCAGACCCTTAACTAGGTCATTGTACTTGCATTGTAAAGACTGCTCCTAATAGGGAAAAGGAACTTTAATAGGTTCATTATACTAGTACAATATTTGTGAATACTAATTCCCACCTGGGTTTTCCTCTAATCAAGGTTTCCCCGTAATCATATTATGTGTAACAGAATCTTGTGTTAAGATTCAAGTGATATCTAATTGATTTATATTTAAAGTGCTGAAATTTAATAATTAGCTAAACACTGATTCCCCCCTCTCAATGTTTCCAACAATTTGTATAAGAGCTCTGGTCCTTTGAGAGAAAAGTTTAACCACTTGAGGAGATCATGGACTCAGGAGAAGTCAAACATCTGAAAAATAATCTTGAAGCAACCCTTGAAGTTCTAGATAGATCAGAGAAAGAAAATGAAGAACTTAAACTAAAATTTGATGTCTCACAAATGCTTGTCAAGAAACTAAGGAAAGATCTGAAAGATTCCTCTACCAATGATTTGAAACTAAATGAAGAGAACATGTCTCTAAAAGATAAAGTAGAAGAATTGAATGATCAGTTAACTGATAGCTTATTATCTATTGAAGAAAAGAACAAAGAAAATAAACAGTTAGATGAAGAACTCATGCAAGCCAATATGAAAATCTTGGAATTGGAAAACATCAAGAATAAGTTGAATCTGAATTATCAAGAGCAAAAGACAATATTGACAAACTACACACAAGTTATGATTTAATTCAATCAGAAATTTATGCACAAAAGATGAAAGGTGATACCACTGGTATGGGATATAGTATAGCTCAAATTGAGATCAACTCATTACAAGAAAGAAAGAAAGCTCAAACTAGATCTTCAGAAGAAAAGAAAACTGAGAATCATGAAGAGACCAAAGCAGAAACACCAAAAGATAAGCACAAGGCAGTCAACCATACTTGCTATGCCTGTAACAAGCATGGACACTTGGCAAGGGATTGTAAGAATGTATGACCCTTGAATGGTTATTGTTACTCCTACAATAAGTTTGGTCATAGGGCTATTCATTGCACAACAAATCAAAGAAATCAGCCACAACTGAACCAAAGGAATCAAACTCAAGTCAATAAGAGAAATCAACCTCAAAGAAACTTGCAAAACATTACATGTCAGATATGTAATTACAATGGACACATAGCCAAGTAATGTAGCATGATGAGTAACAATATCATACCTCCTATCATTTGTCACTCATGTGGAAAAGCTGGACACATCTCAAGGTTTTGCAGATCAAGAACAAAAAGACAAGAGAATCCTAAGAAGTCTTTGTTTGAAGAATCAGGAGAAGTCAAGTTTTTGGAAGCTAAAGCTAACTCAGATAAAATATGGGTTGAAGTAAAGAAGGATAATGAAGAGAACAAGGTAGTAGATGCATCCTCAGCGGACACACCTTCTACTTCTGAATAGTTGACCCTCATGGTCTTAGGGGGAGTTGTTTTAGCTCTGAAACCCTGCGTGGCTAGTATACTCACCTCTGAACATGCGCCTATGGATTCATGCACGTGATCATGAATTAAGGTTTTATGCATTCACGCTTTGCCTTTACTTTGTCTAGACCAAAGTTTGAAATTCTCTCTGTAAACCGCTTTATGGCAACGAACATTAAATGCAATTGATCTTTATATAAATTGGAAAAAGATCTTAAAAACTTCACTTTGCATTTGAGATTGAAGCATTCAAAAAGCAGATAAGAATCAGGCATCAAAGCACTTTAGCTTACAGGATTAGTTGGTTTTTGAATGGATTAATGATTGGATCGAAACCCCAGCAGTCGTGTCATTTCAAAATCATCGTGAAACCCTACGTAACCTAGTTGCAAGTAAGTATGGAAACCCCTGTTGTATTCAACATTGCTGAGAGGAAGATAATTGTTTTTAAGAATGATCCATTCAAGTCCATACTAGATGATGTCAAAGGAGCATTCTCTAGGACTCCGCTTGGATTCGTACATGTACAAGACATCAGCGCATATGTTTATTGCAAGAAGGAAATAGTTGGAGACAACAAAATTGCATCTCACATGGGTTCTATGATGAAACCAGACTATACACTCAAGGATGAATATGCGCATCTCACTGATAACCCTATCTTTGAATATTCCAATGTGCATGAGTTCTATGAGCCAGAATGGGTGAAGATATTACTGAGGAGGATACATGATGATCTATACTAGATATGTGAGGTTCCTGTCTGCATCACTGCAGATCTAATTCATGAGATGACTAGACTTCCTAAGACTAGACCAGCTCTTCCTACTTGCAAGGATGTCAAGAAGCAGATTGAACAAGTCTTCTTATCTAGAAGTGATAGGCACAGCATGATTGTTGATCCCATCAAGGAGAAAGACATAAAACTACTCACTATGATACTTGGATACAAGTTTCAACAAGCAAGTAGACTGAATAGTGTGTTCGTAGCAACAGTTCTAGCAGTAACAAGGATAGTAAGAGATAACACTCAGTATAATCTCTATGAATTATTGCACGCACAACTGATAGAGAATATAAAATCCATTAAGAATGACAAGAGAAAGATATTCAGGTTTGGCTCTTTGATGATCTATTTGTACTTCCACATTGTTGGTAAAGTTGCAAATGTTTACCTAGATAGGAGCAAGCCTACTATGTCTCAAATATCTCTAAAAGATACATCAGAGAGTAGTGGAAAAGACTCGATGGACATGGATATCAAAAATTTTAGGATCAAGATGTAGAAGAGGTTTAGGATACCTGAGAAGATTGTTGAGAAATACAAAGACACCATATGCTTCATGGTGGAAACTGACTGTACTTGCATGGAGGTAGTTGAGCCTAGGACAAAATGGATTCACCCTCTTGGTTATGAAGTCAAAGAACATGTTTTGGAAGGTTATGCACAAGTCCTCCTATCTGTGCCCAAGGATCCCAATGAACCTAGATGGGGTACTTATAGAGAAAAGACAAATCAAGTTGATTCTGTCTTAAACAGTGCTGACAAAAAAAGGAAGGCCTCAAGGATTACCTCAAATATCCTAAAAGTTCATGGTGTCACACAACAAGATCTTGACAGAGCTAGAGAAGCTAAGATTGCCAAAGAACATGAGAAGACTCCTACATAAGTTAAAACAGAAAAGACTGATGATATGCCTAAGAAGAAGAAGAAATCAAATGAAGATACATCTACGCCATCAACTACCATTGATCTAGAAGCATCTCTGCCATCAGTACCTAGCAAGATGGCTAGAAGGAAGAAGCAAGTTCCCACAAGTCATCCATCCTCAAGAACTACAAGGAGGAAGGTAAAGAACACAAAAGCCCCTCCTGAGGTAGGTTTCAGACCTAGTCTTAATGTCTTAAGGAACAAAATTGTTAATGAATGAAGACTAGAATCTCTTGAAAGAATGTATATGAGAAATATCAAGAGATGGACAAATCAAAGATTCATTCTATAATCATCTCTCACATGATTAAGTTCAAAAGGATAGTATTGGAACTTAAAACTGTCATACCAGACAAGGTATGGAATATACTTGATAAGTTAAAGAGGAAAGCAATCGAAGAGGATATGAGGATAAGAGAAGAAACATTGGATAGTCTTCTCCTGGTGTGCTCGAATGATGAGAAAGTCATTCTATTGGATTTAGTAAAGCCACACCTAAGAACCAAAACAAGAATTCTCCATATCATGAAAAAGGAGTATGATTTGGTTGGTGAAGAGAATCATAAATCATTTGAGCGGCTATTTCTAGATAGACATATGTATCCACCAACGACGCCTACAACTAAGGCAACTCCAGCTCCTCCTAAATAGGTTGCAAAACCAGTAATTCAGAATGCACCTAAGACTGGTCCACAGGTGTCAGCACCCTCAGTCTCAATAACTTCTGATGTAGAAAAAGAGTCAGGGATACTATAGTGATTGATAATATCAAGATATCCATGATAGCTTTTGATAATGATATGGACAAAGTGATAGAGCATTTGTAAGCACTGAAGAAACAAAGGAGGTATGCACTGATGACACATCCTTATAGCAAGATGAAGTTCCCCATAATGATTCAACAGATTTGAATAAAGAACAAGGCAATCAAACTAATGAGATACCATCTATGGAAATCCCAGTAAAAAGTGAATGCATGGATACTAGTCAGAATACTATATTCACACCATCCATTCAACCATCAAACTCATTGTTGTCAAGTTTAACTCCTGACTCAGCAAGTCTGGATGCATGAGGAGAAGAAGATTTAATAAAGATCAGTGTGCTTGCATGGAAAAAGCCAAAGAGAAACAGGTTATGAGAAACCCTCTCTTCTTGGAATCAGTAAACATTTTGAATGACCTAGTGCCTACAGACAAGAAAGTAGCAAAAATTCAATCAATTGATGATGCAGACAACATCATAACAAGCTTCAAAGCACATTTTACAAGCTTAGTAGACTCATCCACGAGAATTGCAGAAAATGAGTATAAAAAGGAAAGATTAAATGAACTGGTAAAGAACTTTGCCTTATATCTAAACTCATTAAAGATTGGTCAGTCTATGTTGAAAGAATTGGCAGCAAAAGGCAGGAAGGTTATAGCAAACTGCATGGACAGATGCAAACTCACCTCTGAACACATGAAAAAGATAGAGGAGGCCGATATTTTGGTTGACAGTGTTAGAAAATTGGTTGAAACATCCATGCAAGACATGAACATCTATGAAAATATCTATCAAGGTCAACTAGACAAGATAGAAAAAGCTAAAATGGAGATCAACAAGATAAGGATCAGGCAGACCCAACTGAGAAATGCACTTGCGCCCTCCTTAGCAGTTTTGGATGAGAATATTAAACAGATTGATGCAACCATTGATACCTACAATCAAGGACCAAGCATGGATTTGAAAAAGATGGAAAAGCTTACATATTCCTTATGTACCCATCTACAAACAATTGATGTACTAAAGGCATTTTGGAAGCAAGAGATGAAGAATCTTTAGATTGTATATCCGGATGTATACATGGAGTAAGTATCTAGAAACTTACAAGTTTTTTGACACCTTTGTCATTAATTTCAAAGGGGGAGTAATGTATATAATGAATAAAGTATATATGAGGAGTAGTGTATGTATATGTTAAAAAGATAAGAATATACATGTTTTGGGTGTTAGTCAATTTCGAGTAACTTTGCCACATTCCTTTGTTGCCATTAATGACAAAGGGGGAGATTGTTGGCAAGTTGACTCCCAGAGAGTATATGGCTTATTTTATGTTTTCATTATGGCAACAAATTCATATGAAGTTTTGATAGTAAACTATGAAGTGAAAATTGACTAAGTGTAGAAGACAGAACATAACAGTGACTTGTAGTCGATTAGGGCATCAATGCACATATGTACGATCACATCAGGATATGCACATTCAGACTTAAGCTCTATGGTATGTTTTTATGCTTATCCTATACACGCATGGTACGGAATGGTAGTATAGAAAAGTTATAGAAAGAACAAGTACACTAGCAGTTTAGAATACAGAGTATGAAGCCGATTTCATGATTTTGATTAGCGTGTAATCTTTTGTCATGTAAAGGCTAAGAGCCTATTTTAATAAGTTTTTAATCATGTACTAAACACTTTTGTAAACACTCTTAAGCCAATTTGTTTGGAAGCATTGTGAATGATGTTTTTGGGCCGACTAAGGTCTTGTTTATAGTCGCGTCTATTCAGGCATATATATATATATATATATATATATATATATATATATATATATATATGCAATGTAAAGATATATTGTGTGTCTCAATGAAATAGTCAGAGAAGTCATATAAGAAGAGTAGTATGAAGATATTAGAATGAGATAGATCCCTTAAAGAAGATAAGAGCATAAGCGCATAATTGGAACGGATCAGACATCTGTGTCACATACATCAGTTCACTTTTAGATATAGTGCATATCTATTCACAGGAGGTTGTATCCTTCTTTCTTATTGAGCAGTGAGCTCTTGGATAGTGAGTCCTCAACCCTAACATGGTTGTTTGTAAAATACTCCTAATAGGGTCAAACCCTTAACAAGGTCATTGTACTTGCATTGTAAAGATTGCTCCTAACAGGGAAAATGAACTTTAACAGGTTCATTATACTAGTACAATATTTGTGGGTACTAGTTCCCACCAGGGTTTTCCTCTAATCAAGGTTTCCTTGTAATCATATTATGTGTTATGAGACCTTGTGTTAAGATTCAAGTGATATCTAATTGATTTATGTTTAAAGTGCTGAAATTGAATAATTAGCTAAACACTAATTCACCCCCCACCCCTTCTCAGTGTTTCCAGCAAAATTAATCCTTATTGTGGTGAAAACTACTTCCTGTGGTGTCTTGGATAAGTACGATGATGAAAACCTAGAAAATAAGCATCATGCGTAATTCCTCCTACTTGCACTCTTCACTTGGGGGCAAGTTCCTTCCATATCATCTTATCCATCATATCTTATATCTTCCTTTCCCGTGAGCATCCATGTTCCTTCAGTGATTTTGAAAAGGTGCACCCTATCCATGAACACTATGCATCTTGTCATCCATTATCCTTTCCATCATGATCTTTCTTATCCCAAGCCTATCCTTCCTATCTCTGAGCATTCCTGCCATAATCTAAACCATCCACTTAAAGCCGTCATCACCCTTTATCCTAATTACATTATCATAGCTATATGAAAAATTAAACCCTTGGTCTTGATCAAAATTGAAAAATAAGTTCTTAGAAGTTTCTTGACATGTCCATTATTTTGGACTACATGCTTTTCTTGACATCAGGTCATTATACTACATGTTATCCAACACTGCTGCATGAGCCTACACTGCTATATTCTTTTTTCCCTAGCTTGGGTAATCTTGAGGAGACTATCCTTGAGGGTTGCATTGACCCTCTTTATCCACCATTGTCTATTCACCTCATCCATCAACTTTCTAATCCATCCGCAATGTTCTACACCTTGCTAGACATTGGGGGAAAACCAATGTGATCTTTCTTGAGAATGAACACTTTAGTTCTTCTGAAAACCCTCTTGGCTTGAAACTGATCAAAAGTCATAGTCTGGGGGAAATTGAATCAGATTTGTCCTCGCAGTATGAGTCAAGTGAGTCATCACAATCAGAGTTTTCTACTCGGGGCATGGGTCCCCAAATTTGATTGCATCTTTGGATTACACCACAGTCAGTAATCTTCTCATTTATGAAGGACAACTTGCTACTAATGCAAACATGTGTTTCTCAAAACCCTAATCAAAAGTGTTTCTTAACACTATCTTTGGACACATCTATGTTTCTTAACACACATTGGATACTACAAACATAAACAACAGATCAATATCACTCAAACACATCACACTAACAAGCATGACAGTGTTTCTCAGCACCTCCTACATATACACATCTAAAAACTTTGAAACTAGCTGAAGTATGCTAAACGTCTCTTTGTATGTTGTCTATTTTCATTGCTTTTTCATCCATCTTTTCTTTGTCTACTACTTTTTGGTGTGGTCCCGATGATCCAACAACGTCAAATAAATAGTGTGTATGTGGTAAGAGCTCCTGCATTAATGTGGAAAAGCCTCACAACCCTTCATCTTGTTTATTTATATGCCAAGGTGAGGTCAGAACTATCTCCTTGACTGTTATTACTCTTCTTGTTTACGCAAGATTGCACTCATGGTTATCTTGGCTTTGAATGCCTCGATACTGGTGTACTCTTACAACATTAACTAGAAACAACGATCATGTCATCTTAGCTTTTGTGCCTCGATGTTTACATTAGTTTCTCATATATTATTTGATGAAAGTCATATTTATATTCTTATGGTCGCAGTGGCACCAGTAAGGATTGTATCAACTCTGATGTTCCAAAAATGCTCGATGATGAAAATTTTCAATGCTAAAGGTTCAATGAATACACCTTAGGTTGCATTCATGTTAGTCTTGCATCTCCATCTGCATGGTGTTGAAATATGCATAATATCAATATCTCTCTCCAGTGTGAAGGATCTAAGGTTCTTATCGATCAATCTTCCTTTTTACAAGTGGGCAGTTGTGCATGAACATGACACCCCTCACTAATTCAATTGTCCTGATTCCATTTTCAGAATCAAAATTGAAATCCAAAATCATTTTAATTGTCATTTATGACGTTTCACTTTTTCAATCAATTGTAGCTGACCACTAGCACAATCAGTCTTCTGGACTCCAAACCAATGGAAATCTCTCATGATTTTCTTCTAATCAATCCTCCTATCATACTTTTGGTCAATCTTGGTCAAAAAGACCTCCCATCAAGTACAAGTTTTGTCCTAACTACTTGGGACCTATTTCTAATTACATCAGCTTCTTCTTGCATCATGTTATCAATCGAATTGCTTCTCATCACTGGGGCACCTATCCATATTTTGATTTTTCTCCCAAGGGGGTAGGATCGGGACATCAACATTGTAGTGATCAAATCCTCACTCAAAACCCCATTGCTTGGGGCATCTCAGCTTCATCACATCAAACTAAGTTGAGATCATCATAAATCAAAGGCAACCTAATCAATTGTCTTATACAGTGATGAATACACTCGAAAACAAACAAGATCGGTCTTATATGAGCTATTCATTATTGAAACCAGATACATTGATAAAATTGCCTTCATCACTTCAAATCAAACTAGTTATTCATTCAAACCAATCAAAAAGGTTTAAAACTTCTTAATAGATATCCATTTTTATCACTTGAAATCAAACTGAGTATTTTGTTGATATATTTTGATCGATCATCATCCAACCAATCTTGAAGTTGGTCTTCTTCAAAAGAATGGTTTCATCGCTTCAAATCAAACTATTCTAGGTCTTCTCGCTAACAGGTCTTTGAATCAATGCGCTGATTGCACATCAATTCAAAGAGGGGAAAATGTAATGACCTAAAAGTGGTCACCTAAACCCTACACCCCTAATCTCAATCTCATACCAAGAAACCCTAATCTTGATTATTTCTAAGTCCTAAATCAAACATACAATTCATCAAATTCAAGCTAATCTGACCTAAACCCTAGATCCTAATCGATCATCTTACTTGATTAATTAATTAATTCCTAAAATCACAATATATTGGAAAATAAACCATATCTTAATTATTCAATTGATATTATAATATATTAATTAAATAAAATTACTAAATTGTCAATAAAATTCAAAAAGGAATTAAATTAATTAATAGAAGCAAAATGTGCATTTAAAATCAATTAAATATTTAATAATGCATATGATGTGATCAACTACTTTTTGAATTAAAATGTGTATTTAAAATCAACTAAACCTTTAAAAATTCATATAATGTCATCAACTGATTTTTGAATTGGAAATAAATCTATTTTATTCAGTTAATTTAATCTTATCTAATTATCATTTTAGAAACAAATTTGTTTTATTCAATTAATTAAATCTTATCTAATTATCATTTTGGAAACAAAGTTGTTAACTGAAAATCAATTTGGAAGTTTCCAAAAAGACTGAATCTTTCTGCCAATCCAATTGCTTGCACATGGATTGTGCTTCCTCAAATTGAATCTGAGCCACTCATTTCCTCTAATCTTGACCATTGATTTAGGAGAGATTTTCTATAAAAGAGAGCTTCATTTCCTTCACAAAGGATCCCAGTTTTTAGCTAATGTTATTATGCAGTTTTCATTTCTTAAGCTTTCGAGCATTTTAGCATTTCATAGCTTTTTGATTGAATAATTGTTAGTTTACTTTCAATCATGGAAACCATAATCTAGAGTACCTTTCAATTTGGTTCTTTGAAAAGAACAAAAAAATTCAAATTCATGTCATAAAATCAATCTAATTAGCTTGGGATCAATCTTGCATTTGCATATTCATTCTAGTTTCATCATTAGCTTTTAAATCCTTCATTTAGGATCTGGTGTAGTCACTATTTCTTGCGATGACATGAGAAAAAGATTCAAACTCCATCCTACTATAAGGAAATGAGCCGATGTTGGTTACTGTAGATTGTTTTAGTATTATGATTTTTTTTCATTTTCTAGCTAGCTAAGCCCGCAATGGTTCATTGAAGTGTGTGTTTGAAGCTGCGGGTATTTGACACAATTTCACACGCACAATTATCTATATACACTATGAAATCTTTCGGTAGGAAATAATGTATCCATTTTTTCAAGGCTTTTACCATAGCATATAATTCCAAATCATAGGTGGATTACTTTCTCTTGGCTTCATTCAATTTTTTAGAGAAGACTGCCACTGGTATTCCCTCTTGGCTCAAGATAGCCCCAATGGATTGATTTTTGGCATCACACTCCATTGTGAATAAATTTTTGAAATTATGAAGAATTATGAAAGGTTGTTGTTCTACTCTTTGCTTCAAATATTCAAAAAATTTATTAGCATCCTCAATCCAAAAGTGATTACACTTAACTCCTTCATTAATGGTAACAAGTATGGGTGAACATATGTGACTGAAGTTCTTGATGAACTTCCTATAAAAGGATTCCTAACCATGAAAGCTCCTTAGATCTCCAACTACTCTACCTTTATGCCCATTAAGGATAACCTAAACCTTAAATGGATCCATTTTTAAACTTCCTTTAAAAATAATAAAACAGAGATATACTAATTCTTCTTTCGTAAACTCACTTTTGTCCAAGTTGATCACCAACTTTTCTTCAGGTTGCCTTCTTAGAAATTTCTCAAGGTGTTGTAGATGCTCCTCTTTGGTCCTGCTAAACCGAATGATGTCATCAAGTTAAACGACAACAAACTTACCAATAAAATCCTTCAAAACCTCATTCATAAGGTGTATAAAGGTTCTTGGAGAATTGGATAGCCCAAAGGGCATAACCAACCACTCATAAAGGCCTTCTGTGGTTTTGAATGTCATCTTCCATTCATCTCCTTGCATGATCTGAATTTTTTGATAACCAAATTTGAGATCAATTTTAGAGTAGTGACAAGCCCTTCCTAAATAGTCTAAATTAGTTCCTCAATTCTCGGAATAGGGAAACAATATCTTATGGTGATTTTTTAAATTTCTGTAGAATTTGTACATAACCTCCACTTTACATATTTTTTTGGTGCAAGTATTGTTGGTACTACACATGGACAAATAAATTTTTTCACGAGCCCCTTGTCTAAAAGTTCTTGTACTTTTCTTGGTATTTCTTCATTTTGAAAAGGTTTCACTTTTTATGCAAGTTTTTTTTGAAAGTGTGGCAGTGGCGATAAGGTCAATCTAATAACTAATGTCCCTAATGCGAGCACTGAATTAAGATTATCTTCTACAAATATGTAGAGGTTTGATAAATAGTTTAGAATTGGCTATCCAAGCTATGTTTCATTAAATTTAAACTTTCAAACACATGCTTTCTTTTTTACAACTTAGAAACACAAACCTCATCTATTAAACTACAATTACAATCGGGCATGAAAATAAAAATAAAAAAGAAGAACATTTGACTTTAGTAATATGTCAAGCAAACTCTTTTATAAATTTTCTGATGAAATTAAAACTAATTATGAAATATGATGTATATATTAAAAATATTATTTTTAACACTTGGACATATTTTATTTATCAATTATTTTAGGAAAGTGTTTCATAAACTTGAAATGATTGGAATTTTCATATAAGATTTTATTTTAAAGTTTTTTGAAAATAATTATATTCTTAAAATAAACATAATGTTTTATAAAATATTAAAATAGGCATGAATTTGAAATTTGTAAATGTTTGATAATTTATTCATAGAGCAGAGGAAGTAGATATATACAAATGAGAAATTGTTAATAAAGTTAATAAAAATCCTAACTCTTGAACTATCTAGAGTAGTTTAATATGATAATGTTTGCCTACCTTATTATATTATTCATGCAAAAGTATCCAAGTAATCTCCTTTAGGCTTACATAATGAAAAATGTTGAGTACCTAACATGAATATATATTTTGATAAAATACTCTCCTAGATAAATAAATCCTAAACCAAGTGGGCCTCGATCAACTTATCTCTTGTTGAAAGGTAGAAGTAGAAAAGTTGATAGGTAGATTATCATTGATTAGAAATATCTGCATTTAAATAGGTAATATAGACAAACCAAAATTGTTGCAAAACCATGGAAACTAATTGGATGGTAGTGTATTTATGAAATTAAAACTAACACTATTATATAATGTAATACTCCAACATTCCCCTTTTACTACATTAATTCAAACTATATTGGAATATTGAAAGGATTTCTAACACAAACCCTTCTAGAGACTTTGATTAATTCCCTTCACCATTACTCCCCACTCACCCAAGAAACACTAAATTGACATCATCAATGGATCTCCTGACTATAGAACCTATAGCCATCTGCACAACATAAGAGAACATAAAAGTAATCCCCATGCCCCACATAAACTAAGACAGATTTCCTTAGAAATTCTATAACTCCTTTGAGTGTGTCTAATGACTCCTAGAGTCTTGCACATTAGAGGCCTTTCCTATAAAATTCAACATCTCCTCTAAGAATGTCTAATGCCTCCTCAAGTGTTGTGGCAAAAATCCATTTTTTGCTACATAAAACAACAACTAGATGTCTACATATAAGACACCTTTCCTCTAAATGTCCACATATACTTTGAGCATCTTTGATGTCTCCTCAAGTGTTTGATAAATATTCAAAAAATATGAATACCAAAAGGTGCGCCCACAAGAATCATTCACCGTATTTCTCCTTGAAGCGATACAAATATATTAAACCCCCTCTATTATCTAGGGACACAAATAGGGGGCTTCTCATTCACTTAATCACTTCTAATTAGAAGCTAGCTTCAGATGATAAAAATTCTCCTACCTTCATTTCCTCCAGCCTCTAATATATCATCTTTGTTACTGTCTAAAGAAAAAAAAAACATTTCATCATTTTTTTCATTGTGATTATCATGAAATAAGCCATTTGTATGCACCAAAAAACTAAACAAGTGTGATTCACCTTCATTCACAACGAAAGTTGTATTTTTCTTCATATTCCCATCAATAAGATCTTTGGCTTGCAGAATGTAATTCATCTAGACATGTATAATTTTTTTATAATATTAACAATTGAATTCTTTCCATGTTTAAATTTTATAGTTTTTCTTAGCATGAAAATTAGTTTCCTCAAAAAATCAATTAATTTTACTAACTCTACTTTCTTCTTCAATTAAAGAAGAAATCATGATTTCTAAAGTAGCATTTATTTTTTTTAAATTAAAAATTATATGATCAAAACTTCAAGACATACTACTAAGTGATATTTCCATTGCATCGTCATCATTGTAATTTGGAGTTTACACTTGTATGTTTATTAAGAAAAGAACAAAATATGTGTATATGTTGAAGACTATTATCTCCTTTTCATCTTCAACCGAAATAGTATTTGTTTCATGGACATTATAAACAGCACTTGAAGCTTGTGAACATAATATTGTATTATGGCCATGCCATATTTCCTTTGATTTAGTTTTTAGATCAATATTATATAAATATGCCTCAGATAAGCCCAAACCCATCAATGTTGTAGCCTTGCAATCTTAAGCTATCTATTTTATTGCTTCATCTATACTTCGCATTTTTTTTTCAAAATTTCCCTCACAATTGTTGATGACAATTATTCAATTGTGTATTATCATTGATGTTTAAAAAAATACAGTGATGTTACACAAATGTCTATACCCAAACCGAGCACAATCAGTGTATGCCAATTTCTCTCAGGCATGAAAGAAGACCTAAGTGATTTTTAGTTCTAACCGAGTTCACTTGTGAATTAAAGTAATGGTCGAGCATTGAAGGATTTTAGTATTAACCGAGTTATGCTTTTAGTGTCAGTCGACTAACAGTAGTTT
>MU225872.1:1539681-1563752 GCA_018584345.1 Thuja plicata
AAAATCAGATGGGATTCTGATTAAGGAAAAAACATACAGAGCTACAATAGAATATTTGATCAGTGAGGATCAAGTTTTTAAAGCTAGAGCAGAGATCTGAATCGACAAAGACAGTTGGTTCGACAAACAGGTCAATGCATTATTACTCTCTAACAATTGTAGTAGTGATCAAAATCTCTTTATAGAGTACACTTAATAGCCTTTTGTAAATGCTCTCACAAGCTGACATTTCTACATTGAAGTGTTTGAAGACCTCTAACAAGGCCACTTCTTACAAGGTGATTAAATCCTCTGATAGGGTCATACCTAACAGTGTGTTATTGTAACCTTTAACAGGGTTGGATCCTAACAGGTGATGCGGGAGCATCTCAACCATCGAACACTATGACGAGTTTCCTAACATTGTAATGTTTTAGTAATTCTAAATTTTGTGGGACCATGTCTAAGGAATGGGTAAATAGTTTAAAATTACATTACATGGCATTTGTAACCAAAAATTATAAGGAGATTATGATGGGTCATCAAGTAGATAGATGGTTTTTGTGACTATCTAAGATTGTCTATTAATAGACAGCATTATGTAATCATGGTGGCGGTTATGAAAAGATGGGAAGTTGTGTAACTACCCACGAATCTCTTAAAAGAGACATCAATGTAATTGTAAAGAGCAGGCCGATAGAGAGAAAAAGAGGAAAAGAGTAAGAAGATAGAGTTTGGAGGAAAATCCAAACGGCTCTCTGGCGGCAGCCAGAGAGCCATGCATTTTGTAATTTGCAGTGTTATTGTAATGAATTTACTTTTGGTGTTTCTATCTTGCTTGTTAATGTTTTTGTAGTTCGGGTTCTTACTTCTCATTATCAGTGAAAAATTATTGAATGGATTGAAGTCGAGACGGTTACGTAAGAACCAATACCCACGTAATGGTGGAAGAGCTTCATCCTCGGTGAAACGGTTGCCAAGAACTGTTATTCAGATCTTGGGATGATTTCGAATGGAGAGTTTCTGAGTTTGTTTAGACCCATGAGAATACTGAAGGATTATGTTTTCAACAGTCATCTTGAAGTAGGCTGGGAAGGAAGAGAACTATTCTATGAAATGGATTGCATTCGGAATAGCCACAGGGTAGTGAATGGAACGCCCACGACGACCACTTAAATATCATCACCTTTCTAGTCCTATGGGGAAAGGTGGAGAGGTTCTTGTTTTAGTACGAGTACGGCTTGGCCTCGATAGTGGGAAGTTGGCAGAATCAGATATGCCAAACGAAGACCAAGGTATTGCTGCGACAGTAATATGGTGAAGGAGACCTGTGCAGAGAGCCATGCATTTGAAGCCGCAGGCTATCATATCAAATATATATTGATTTCAATGAAATGTATTATGATTCACATAATAGTTTTTCTATTATCATGTGTCTTTATATCTCCCGCAATTCGGTTCTATAAGTCAATGTTTTGGTCTTGATAGCAATTCGGGTTTTAAGAGTGATAAATGAACTGTTATGAATGAAGAAAGGTGGTGGCCAGTTAGGAAGAGTGATTCTCTCTTGTTGGTCGGTGACCCAAGAGAGAATCAATAGTCGGTGACCAATTTGAAAAGGTGGTGAATGTACTTTTGCATATGGATATGAGGATGGCATGGAAATCTTTGATGAAGAATGTAGGTGAAGAATGTGAACTGAAGATTTCAATGGAGAAAAATAACATGTTGGTTTTTTCTCCGCATCAACAGGGCTCACTTCGGAAGAGTGAAAAATAGTAACTAGTTGCAATTGGTGGTTTTTCCAAAATTGGGTTTCCACGTTAAATCTTGGTGTCATCTGTGTAAATGTTATTTGATTTATGCTTTATGTTTCTACAATTAATCACTAAGAGATAATCACACTTAATATCTTAAGATTGTTATGTTAACCAAGTGACAATAGAATATTTGTGTTAAACGAGCAATAGTGATAAGTTTGTTTCAGACATCTAAGAGACTTGGATTTGTTTTTTGTGGTAACTGATTCACCCCTCCCCTCTCAGTTACTCAACTCATTTCCAACACAAAATGCCCCATAAATATTTTACAATAAATGATAAATATAGATATTTTTTAAGTATGAAAATCACACCGTTCAAATTTAGCAACTATAACTAATTTCTTCATTTAAACCTATTTCTTACATCAAAAAATAAAGAAAACCCTTACAATATTATAAATATTATTCTTAAAATTGTATTTCTTTCTTTGTATCAAACCTTTTTCCACATGATAACATCCATCATTGAAGAAATATTTTCATTTGTAAGTAGTGTGCAAATAATAAAATATAAACATAAACAATCCCATTTTCGAACCTTTTGTGTCCTGTAGATATATGAAATAATATATCTATATAAATATGTATATATTTGACCTATATTATAAGCACACACCAGTAAAAAATCTATTGTGAAAGTGTTTGTTACTTTTGATAGCCAGCACAGTGATTGTGAATATCATAAATATATTCATGCTCTTATTTGGAACTACTACTTCACAAGAAAGTGTAGCATTTACTCCTTTATTGACCTAGGTCAACCAAATAGATTCAACTATCTATTCAAATATAAATTCATGTCTTTATGCAAGCTGCAAAAAGTATTCACAAACCACATAGGTAGTAACACTTTTCAACATTAAAGTGAAATTTTTTAGTGTTGTAACAATAATCTAAACCAAATGATAAGTGCACTGTAAATTGATCGTAATCTTTGTTCTCAACATCCTTAGCGTGGATGCCCAAAATGAATCTATATAAATGTCTTGATGCAACAATAATAATTTATTTTCGCATGTATGAACTCAATCCTCCTTACATTGGACTCAAATTTGATTTAATGGAGTATAGGAGAAAACATGATTTTGATACCATATGGAAAGGAAGAAGGAAAAACCTTAATCGATGGAACATCATTGATTTAAAATATATGCATTTAAATAGTCAATAAAAACAAACTGATATTCTTACATAACTGTGGCAACGAACTAGATGGTATGAAGGTAGCTTTGAGATTGAGGGCAGAAAATTCACGGTGACCAAAGATGTCATTTCTGTTGTGACGGGGATACCCATTGTTGGGAAAAAATTCTACAAAGACCGAAAGATTTCAGACACTGCTATCAGTGATTTTTTGAGAGACGAGGAGGAGAAGAATGAGCTCATCAAAGTTGGCACCCATTACCTGCCCGAAGGATTGAAAATTCTTGTGTAGTTTGTTCTCTAAGGCGTCATCTACTACATTACTCTGGATTCCAGTTTTGATAGAATTCAGACCTATCACTTTGTTCTACTAAATCACTTTCACCATGGAATGTTGGTCTCTGTCCCCTTTTACTTATATTCTTCCATAAATGGTAATATAAATGGGTATAGAGAGAAGGCCATTGCTCACCCTGCCCTGCATGAAGGGCTTTTGTTGTTAATCTACGAGTACTTTAAATCCCAAATCCTAGGCAAGGAGATGAGCTAGAAAGAGGAGATAGAGGCCTCAGGTTTAGACTATATCCCCTTGGACATAGAAGACATAAAAGGTATGCATTCTGAAGAGATTGAGGAATATGACTCAAAGAAGATTAACCAGGGGTCGACGTCTAATAAGAAAAAAAGGCGGTCTGGTTAAAGTCAAAAAAGAATTGGCAACCCCTAAAAAATAGAGTACCACTGATATATCCTCTTAGGAGGATTACAATGAGAACAAGGAGGGCATGGATTCTGAAGGCAATGAGTACCTGATTAGCAGGAAAGGTAAAAAGAGAAAGGTCTCCATGACTGGGAATTACCCAATCAATAAGGGTAAGGATAGGGCAGTGAGTGTTGAAAGGACCATCCCAGAGGACAATAATCACAAAGCTTCCCTTGTTATGGACAACAACCCTTCACCATAGACCCATGACATGGGGAATGACCAGGATAATGAGTTTTTTTGTTACATGGAAGAACAGGGCAAGATAATTGGCTGGAGGGACTTCAATGTTAAGACGGAAAAAATGTGAATAACCAGAGAAATATTTAACCCCAAGGTCCTAGAGGGAGAGGGTGGCCGAATTAATGTGGAGGAGCTCATTGAACAGTTTATGGTGGTGCTCAGCGATAATACTAAGGAGTTTGACATGAATTTTCTCAATAACACCAAAAACAACATGCTTAACCAATATAGGACTATCAAGTGGCTTTTCAATGAGGTGGAAGATCTCAAAAATAGGGTTAAGGGTACCAACAAGGCCAATAGGGATATTGATGCAGAGGAATAGAGTAACCTGAGTACCTGGGTCAAGAAGATGGAGGATAACATGACTAGAGTTGAAGCTACCCTAAAGAAGATTGCAGAACAAAGCTACAACACCATGAAAGTGTCCAAGGAGCACACTAATACTTACACTGACAAGCTGGAGGAAAATCTTGAGGGGAAGGAAGCAGCTAGAATGGTTGTGCATTCATACCAAGAGCTTGATCAAGGTCCGGGCAAGAGAACCCGAGCTAGAACCAAGAAGACCAAGGATAAGGAGCTAGAGAAGGACATCGAGAAAATCAACGAGTCGGTGACCAACATGGAGAAGATGGAGGCTAAAGGGGCCACTCTTTTGGTTGACCTTTCTTGAGGTTCCTTGGCTTTTTCTGTTGTCTCTGGTTTAAATCTGCATTTTTAGATGCCTAGCTTGTTTTTTTGCTCTGGATTTTTGGCATGTTCTGCCTTTCATTCAGTTCTGCTTTAATCTGCTTACTGTGTTATCTTTTATTACTTTGTTCTAGGTTTCAGGAACCCTGTAAAACCTGTTTTACTTAATAAAAAACTAGATGGTATCGTATATATGAAACTAAATCTAACACTATTATCTAATCTAATACTCCAACATATTGACTCTCAAAAAGGTGTAGCTTTGAGCTATGTTGTTAAGCTCTTAGTCCCAAGCTCTCAAATCACAGATTCTTAAGTTATTTGATAGCAATCGAAGAGTTGTAATGGAGATCTATCACCATTTGATGACTGTGAAAGGGTATAACTCTCTATTATATATTTTGAAGCTAAATATACAACAATCCATATTGAGTTAATCACAAAATCTTTAACTTATCTCCCAAACAAATCTTCAAAATGTATGCATTATTCAATTTTTTCAAAATCAAAAAAGAAATCATAAACCAAAAAATCCAAAAAATACTTCTCTAGTAGAACACCATCTGAAAGGGAGAAGCTCACTTGAGATTATGGAAATTCCTCCATCCTTTGATGCCACCAACCTCTAAATTTATCCTATGATACTTTACCCTCCAAAAGTAAGACTAGAGAAAGTAATACAACCTCTAATATCTCGATTGAAAACTTTCAAATGATACTTTTGAATAGGTTTTTTTGCAACATCATCGTAAATAACCTTAATGACATTAAAATGGAACCTTGTGACAAAGGTATTTACTTCATTCCTTTTTACAAGTATTTTCAAACCTTCTATCTCCATATGCATTTCTTGTAAGCACACAAGTATAACATCTTAAAGTTTCTCAATATTATACCTTGTATAATTGGTGTGCACACATTCATTAAACTCCATTCCACCTATTGAAATTGTTCCATCCTTTGTTACATTATTTGTCTTTACACCATGGTGCTTCAAATATTTTGAAAATGATTAAAGACACGTCTTCTTAAAATTTCCAATGCTCGTTGTTCTGTAAATTAGTATTCGAAGCTTTTCGCAACTATTAAGCATCCTCGTGCAAACATTAATTTAATTCATACCTATGATTTATAACTCTAGGACAATATGCCAAGTGTATCCTCTTGCAATAGCCTTGTTCATTATCCATGTGGATAATAAAGAATAGACATGGCAATTGATTGGAGAGGGATCCAAGTCCAATGAAGCTACTTAAAATATTTTTATTATAAATGTGGAGCTTTATCCTATTGAATTAAATAATATACGCAAACACAAAACAGAATATTGGGAAACTCACAAAGCTCAGTGATAAAATATGATCTATATCTATAAGCTTCTTCTTGATGAGAATGCAATGATCAATTTCTAATATGGCAATACCTTTATCTTTTTCATGTCAACCAATAAATTTCTTAAGTCCATTATATATCCTTCTACTCGCACCCAACTCTTAAACACGCACGCGCTTATCCAAGGATCCACAAAACTGCATCTCATTTAATGTAAAATTTATAGATATTTTGGACTATATATATATGGTATTATTTTGCTCCATCACAGGACTTGTTTCATGCACTGATATTCTTGCGCGTGTTGCCCATGATGATGCTCACAAGGTGGGGGAGCAATCGTGGAAGTTTCTAATTGGTCATAGAGATGGAAAGTTTCTCCTCAGCACTAATGCCCTCACAAATATTCCAATCACAAATGGAAACTTTTCCCACCTTAAATCAATCTTCCCCAAAGCTGGGCTTAGTGTCAAAGATCTTGTTGTCTTATCAGGCGGGCACACCATTGGCACAACCCATTGCAACTCGTTCAAGAGGAGGCTTTACAATGTCAATGGAAAGGGCGACATGGATCTAGTCTTGGATAAAACTTATGTTGTGCAGCTTAAGATCAAATTTAAGCTTGGCGATGCAACTAAATGGGTATAATGGTCTACATGGGCTCCTTTTGCACAATCATCTTAATATAAACTATTCTTTTGAATAGGCCTATACCGTCGCCCACCGCAACTTTGAGATTACCAGCGTACAAATTAGCTCTGATGCAATATCAAAGTGGTGAATTTTCGATAATTTACTCAGAGCAGAGGAAGCAGATATATACAAAGAAGAAACGGTTAATAAAGTCAACGAAATGGTTGAGTGTAGAATTACCTTGAACAGTGTAATACACATAAAAAATTTATTATCGAGGCCTGAGAATAAATTTTAAATCAAAATCTAGGAAAAAAATCTTGCATTTAATATATTAGGATCTTGTTAAGATTTTATATATTAAGTGCTTCAAATTTTTATTCTAATCATAACAATCATTGATTTTGGAAAAAAACATAAATAGTAGTTGGCCCAAAAGAAGACCTATTATTTTGTACTTACTTTCTTTTATATATTTCAATACATTGTTATTAAGATCCTGTTTTCTTATTTCAAAAGAGGATGCTCATAAACATTGTCAACTCTAGTGTTACACCTAACAATTGTATTTGCTTCAACAAATTTATCTTATGAATGTGCTATAATAATCACAAACAATGACACCATATCTCTTTCATGCATTCTACAAAATCAATCATTTTCCTTGTCTATGATATCTTATTTTTGATATATTTCTATTAAGATAAATCTAACTATACAACATTCAGTAAAATTCAGCACCTATGTTATTTTTTAATATTCTTTATACTTTAATGGATGTTCATACCCAATTCCAAAGATCCTATTTTATAATAGATACAAGGAGGTATCTAAACGGTCTAAAATTTATCTATATACATTTCAACTGAATTTTATTAAATATTTTAGAAGCCTTCTCAACATATCCACTTGATGCATATGTTACAACCATTGTAATGCATGGTGACCAATATAGCCAAGACATTCCTTGAAACCATTCACATGAGAATTATACTTAGTGTGATGATAATACTAATCATAAGGCAATAACCCATATAGGTAGATAAACTTTGTGAGTTATCTAATGTATTTGTTTTGAATTGCATTATGATTAACAAACTATTGTCATTACTCTAAGTGGCCAAAGTATTGTAAAATTTCTAAAAATAATTAATTTGTAATCTAACAATAACATTAATAATATTCGATGCTAAGATGGTACTAAAACATGAAAATATATGATTGGATGACACAAATCAACAAAATGTAAGAACATCTCATAACATATTATTTATGTGGAGAAACCCTTCCAAGAAAAAACTTCAATAACAAGAGAGACCAAGCATGTATTATCTTCAATAGAAAGATTACAACACCTTCACTTCCATCACCCATTATATGTCCTTAAATAAACTTCTCTAACTTGAAAACGGTCATCACATTCTTCTAACCTTAGGCACAAATTTATAGAAGAGCTAGGGTGATAAAAATGTTAGATTCTTGAAGGAAGAAATGAAAACCACCTTTGAAACCACATAACTCTCTTAGCAGATAGAAAGTAAACTTAATTTTAAAAAGAACAACTATTCACCTTTCCCATAGATTCCTAGTCCATATCTATTTAAAACTATTACTCCCCAAATTCATCATAGCTCTTTGATTTCTTCACAAACTATTAAAAAATACACGCATTAACTTGGAGATTTGGATGCCTCACTAAAGAAGATATACAAATATAAATAGTCACCAAATATTAGCATGTAATACAATATGTTCCCACTTCCCAAAGTGCACACCTAGGAAAAATATTCCCTCCATATACTTTGTAATTTCCATTGACATGTGCTCACCGATATAAAATGCAATTATAATTTTTCATGGAAAAGTTTAAATATTTTGACTCTCATGTCTCCTAGAATTTTTTTCAAAGAATTTGGAGAAATATAGGAATTAATGAGGAACACTATTTTAACCTCAGTTATCCTAATATTCTCCCATGTAAGAAGGGGTTACATTTATTTTCAACATATGATGTATGTTACAATGTGTCATAATAGAGAAAAATAGAATGTCCAAGTTGGTGAGTGTACTCTGTTGAACTTATTGTATATGGAAACACTAAGAATTTTTATATTGTGGGCTCTTCTTGATATTTGGGTATTTGAGTTCTATCTAGAGATATTTGTACAAAAATCTAGGTAATTTTAGTTCATGGTTTTCAATTATGATTTGATGGTGTAATGTATTATTTCTCCTATTTACTGACTACTTGAAAAAGATGTTTATAGAGTGATTTTTGTTGTTATTGTTATGCTACCATAACTTCACTAAATCACTAGTTGATGATACTCCTATTTAAAGTATATTTTATAAATAATTGTAATTATTTATTATTAATATTATACATTGAGTTGTTTTGGAGTATAAGACATTTGTTTTGAAATTGTTTCCACTAAATGAATCATTGTGCTATTGTACATTATTTATTTGTGAATTGTCTTTGGAATGTAGCTATTTAATATATTTGCATATATATCTCCTTTCATAGCTTTATATAGAAACTATATTCAAGACATATGTTTCCTTTTACAATTAAAATAGATAACAACTTATTTTTACATTAAATTTACAAGTTATGAATACTTTTCATACTAAATATAAGACGTTAATATGTGAACATTGATAAATAATTTCAAACCAATAAAATCTACCAGCCATAAAATATACTGACATTTGTTTAAAAATTAATTTTTGATCCATTTATTGATTTATAGATTAGATCATTTATTAGTTTTTGAATCATTTTTCTGATCACACTCTATTGTGAGGAGATAAAAATATATTTTGTTGCAGACCAACTTGAATTTAAAAAGATGAAAAGAAGTGGAATGACACGAGACCCAAAGCAGAGTAGTGAAAATTACATCTAGTAAGTACTAGCTTTAAAACTAAATTGAAAATTACATCTAGTAAGTACTAGCTTTAAAACTAAATTGGTTCTAATTTTCACCCCTCTGCTTTGAGCATCATGTCATTCTCCTTCTCTCTTTTTTCCTTAAATTTCAGATTTGGTCTCTAACTAAACATTTTTTCCTCTCTAGGTCTCTAATATTCCGATGATGAATCATAGAATGCCATATTAAATATTAATTCAAAAACTAATACACAATCTATTTCAAAAATCAAGATATACATCAAATTGTAGATTACATTGTAAAAATCTAATATCATTAACTTAATTTTGACTAGAACAATAATAAACAAAAGTGCTACTCCAGATTGTTTTTTTCCTCTCTCTATATATATATTTATGTTTGATCAATCCTCTATCATTATAGAAGCTTGCTCTAAATAGAGATAACTTCACACCGACCACATTGCAATACTTGTATAAAATCCTTACGCAATATGTAAGTTGATTACAAGTGAAAGGAAAACCACTTACCATACTTACATTAAAATCCAGATGCAATATGTAAATTGATTGCAAGTGAAAGGAAAATAGTAGTTGTGAAATGAAATTTTAACGGCAATGCCTCTTTAATAACTACTTTCAGGATGACCTTTACACAAGACCTTGGATCGAAAGGTTTCCAAGGTACATGAGAATAAATGTAAAAGTAGTATGTCAGTACATTGCACCAAAAGCTTGAAAACTTAGCCTTCTTTGTCTATCAAGCCGCTAGATCTATTGACAATATCAGAACTAAACTTGCACCTACCAAACCGCATGCAAAAATTAAAAAGTTGAATTGTGGGCTCTTCTTGGAATGAAAAAGGGCTGTATTATTTCCTGTAGTAGTCTCCTTACGTGATTTCAGACAATATTGTTAAATATACAATTCTCTACAACTACTAGATTCGCAATCAAAAGATCAATGAGGGAACGCAAGGCGAGTTCATCCAGAAGTTACTACGGTGTTTGAGCATCTCCCTTGCCTTGGTCTTAGTCTTGGCTGTACAGTCTACTTGCAGGAGAAGGCAAAGCTTTGCCACGGCCCCAACTTGCAACATCTCATTCATAACATGACCAGTGCAAGAAAACTGGCAAAGCGACCAAAGGATACGAACAGCTTTCTCACTAGCCAATTCAGACACTCGAAGTATCTTCTTAGAGACCGCAGGGATGGCCATGGCGTGGTCAGCCATGGCAGCCCTTCCTTCTGCACATCCACACAACACATCCAGAAGACATAACATCCTTTCGCAGTTTTTCTTTTTCTCGGGAGTCTGATCAGGAAGCAATTCGATCAAGGCAGACACTGCACCCGCCTCGATGGCTTTCTTTCTGCTACTCCTGCTGTTGATGGTCATCGTGGTTAACACCCCAAGGGCCGCCAAAGTAGCCTGCTCGCACACCTCTTCTGTTAACACCTCCAGCAGCCCTTCGATTAAATCATCGCTGGCATTCATAACAAACCGTTCTACGACTTTCTTAGACACCGTCTGTGACAGAAGCGCGGCATGAAAGCGGGCTTTGGAGGTGCCTCTCTTGAGAATAGAGGCCACGAAAGCCAGGCAATTCGCACTGGCGAACAATTCTAGCGTCTCGTCTGGCAAGGGAATGAGAGAATGAAGAACCCCCAAGGCTTCCTCACAGACCACCGCAACGTCGTAACTGCAACCCGTTTCATCCTCTTCCGCAGATTGGCTTTCAATGAGAGAGATCAAGACAGCCGGTGCTTCAGAAGAAGCGATGCATCGTCTGTTGCTCTCACTTTTCTCCGCAAGAGACCTCAGGGTTTTCAAGGCCTTCAATCGAAATGGCGGCGCTGGCCAGGTCGCGATTTCTCGAAGCAATTGATTGAGGTGATTCGTATCCACTGGCGGTTCTGGTGTGGCGACGATCGGGACGCCCAGCGAGGAATTGGCGATGCACCATTGTTGAATAAGGCGGCGCAGGGTGTGGTTCGGTATGAGTTCCTGATTGTCGAGGATTCGTTTTGTGGCAGGGCAAGTGTTGTTGGCCATCGTAAAAATCCACTTCTCGATGCTCTCTCTGTCGTAGGTGATGCCCGTGCACAGAGTCACGGGATCCCGCATGAGTTGCAGAGATATTGGACACACAAAGTAGGAAGGAATTTCAACCTCCCCTTCCATTTTCCCCTCACTTCTACAAATAATGAATGTCTCGGCGCTGAATTTAGGTCTCTGCTTCGGGGTTGTAACAGCCAAATTAGGGCAAATCGAAAGAGTTGCAGGCCAACGTTCAAGAATGTGGAGAGGTTTTACGCGTGAGTTGTTTTGTTTTGGACATTAATATCTGTATAACGGCTACGCGCTTACTCTTCATATAAAGCACAATCCTAATTCCAGCCTTTCCAAAAATGCGGTGATAGAGACAAAGTCAAATCTAACATGATAGCGACAGTTGAGGCGATGCCTATTCAGCTTTCACATGCATATTTGACCGATTCTTAAAAACAAAGTCAATCTTTTTGAGGAAGATAAATGTACAATTACATGAAAGAAATAAGGCTTCATGTAAACGACATTTAATCTAATTAAAAAAAATCAGAAATATTAAAATTGTAAATTGCGTGACGCATCTGATTATGCTAAACGATTACAGAAGGGATAGCATAAAATACATGTTTTAAATTCTATTAGAATGTAGAGCTTATCCTATATGTTGGGGACTACCATTTAAAGAATTTCAAACCATAAAGATATATTTTTTCCCCAAATAAGTAATTTATAACAGAGTTCCACATCATGCCATCAATCTCAGCCACCTACATATCATTCCATGGCTTAATAGAAATTAACAAATCCAAATACGCACGCCAGCTTGGGTATGAATGTCATCATGATTACTGAGAATAATGTTTTAACGTTATATATGAAAAACAAAGATTGCTAATTTTCTTTCTTTTTAACTGTAGAAAACTGAATAGTTGTGGTGATATTATTGAGAAGTGTCATGATTAAATTGCTGATTATTGAATATCAATGACACCAATATGGGAAATATTCTGAGCTAAGGTGCAGATTTGAATAAATGGGCGGCAATTAATTTCCATTCATTAGGCAATTTGACTCTGTAATATGTTATGACTGGAGGCTAAAGCTGGTCTGGCGTAACCTATTCCATACGAAATCTTCAATCGCTGCTTTTCCACAAGACACTCTTTTACTATTTCAATCCAAACAAGAAAGGAACCTAGAAGAAGCGTTCCTTTCAAATTTCTAATATTTTTGTTTAAAAAGCAAATTTTGAATTGAAAGTAATTTCGGTTCCTTTCAAATTTCTAATATTTTTGTTTAAAAAGCAAATTTTGAATTGAAAGTAATTTCGGTGAGTCTCTTATTCTTTATAGACAAAACACAGGTCATGGCAGTTTTCGTAGCTTTAGCCACTTTAGTAGTTTACCAATAAAAATTTTGTAGTTTAACTTTTTTCTATGAATAGACATTTTTATTAATAAATTTAAAAGTATACAATTTAAAAAAAAAAAGGATAGAAGATCATTCTTTGAGGGTCACTTGGGTAGTGCCTCCAAAAAAACATAAAGAGAGACGTGGGTGAAATTTAAATGTTTGCATCGATCATATAAATATGAAAACATTGAATTCATAACCTCTATTCCGCGTGATATAATACCCACCCTTTTGTTTGTTTTTCTGTTTCAGTTGCCGAACTCTTTTAGGCCTTTTCATGTATGTGTTGGTAACTTCAATTAGTTTTGAGGATATTCATGTATTTTTTTTCATTATATTATTGATTCATTGCTTAGTTGTGTCATATCTTCTATTTACATGTGATTTATGGCTATTTCATGATGGTTATGTATATGTTATGATGTCATTTTGATTATGGTTTTCTAACAATACTGAACCTATATTTGTATGCACATTGATCATTTGTATGTTTTACTTTTCTGTTTGGTTTGTTTTGGTATGGTATGTGACAGAGTCGTAGTTACTTGCTACGGCGAGATCCACACGATAAACTAGTCTCAACCATTGTTTGTTATATTATATATATGCATATGTTCATCTTTGTGA
Organism: Thuja plicata; assembly: GCA_018584345.1. NCBI lineage: Eukaryota > Viridiplantae > Streptophyta > Pinopsida > Cupressales > Cupressaceae > Thuja > Thuja plicata. Next base: position 1,553,274 of record MU225872.1, read on the forward strand.
TGACAGGTTTGCAGGTACTAGGCTACGTCTTCCATGAATTGGCAGGAGTGAGCGTGCCCAATCGCAATATCTCAATGGTAAGAGAGGGGATATAATATTCAGGCTTAAATCCATGCCCTAAACCCTTATTTTGTCCTAGAAATGAACAAGAATCTAACTGACTATCATATCTGAATCCGTCGAGTGGTGTGGATTCGTAAGCCTTTCTGTGTGTGCTTGTGTGTCTAGTTCAGTTGTTTTTCTGTTTAGATGGTTTTCAGTTGGATTAATGATGTTTTTAGCTTGTTTTATTTAAAGAATAATTATGGTAAATATTAATATTAATAATTACACCTTTAATAAGGTTAAAATTTTAATATTTTAAATATATGACTATTTAAAAATTAAATATTAATTAAATGTCTATATTTAATTAATTGATTTAATTATTAATTCTTGATTTAAATAATTGAGATTTAATAAATATTAAATCCAATAATTGTAATTAGTTGTGCAAATTGAATTATTGAGTAAATATTTTAAGTTGCATGATTAATTGATTTATTTAAATTGAAATATTCTCATGCATTTTCAAATATGACTTTATTTTTATATTATAAAGTTCAGTTGTGCATTGCTTTAAGTGAAAATTGTAAATAAAATATTTCTTTTAATTTTAAATTAGATAATTAATATTCCATTAGGGTTTCACTTTTTGAAAACCTAATTGTCTAGTTTTCCATATCTTTGAATTGGAACTCATTTTGGAGGTTGTTCAATTAGGGAGAAAGATAATTAAGGTGATTGGAGATTTGTGGAAAGCTCAAGAGTATTTTGGATTCTTCATTACTTTGGATTAGAATTAGTTTATCTCATTAGTTACTAAGGTAGGATTTTGATCTTGATAATTCTAGCTTCCAGATCCCTGTCTTTTATGCATCTGGAATGCTAGGATCCTTTGTTTGAATCTTTCTTGTTTGTTATTATGTGATTTTATTGTTTAAAATTGGGAGAATATGTTATTAGATCAAATCAGTGATTTTTCCTTCTTGATTGTATGTCAAATCTATATTTTGGGGTGAAGGGTTTCATTTAATTGCTTTGGTTATAATTTGGGCATGAGGGTTTTCATTTGGAATGATTTAGTTTTCAAATATTGGTCTTAGGGTTTCAGATCTGTGGAAAATAACTTCTTTTGTGAGAAATTGTGATTGTTGTCAAAAATTGGTTAAGAGCCTTCAAATCTGTGAACTCCCTTGCCTTGGAAAGAAAATTGTACCCTTACTAGGTTCTTGTCCAAACCCTAGATACAGATCTGCATGGAAACAAAATAATAGAGTTAATTTGCATGCTTAGAAAACTCTCTTAAGGAAATAAAGAATTGATGTTAAATTTACAATATTTCCCCTGTTTGTATCAAATTGCATATTTTAAAGAAATCCTTCTTTACTTCTTTTAGAGCTATTGATTGAAGAAAACCATCTTTTTTATTGGAAAATATGTTTTAATCAATTTATTATTGGAAAAGAAAAGAAAAAAATTGTTATTAGTGTTGCTAGAAAGAAAAAAATTTAATTTAATTTTAAAAAATGACCTTGCTGGAAAAATACAGACTAGTATTTTACTTCATTTATTTTTGAAATTTAAAAAATATATAAATAAAAGGGCTATTATTCAATAAAGTTCATGTTAATTTACTTTAAATAAGAAAAGAATTTAAAAAAAAAAATGTTTTAAAAAATAAAACTTTAAAAAAATTCAACGAGGAGTGGGTGGGAGGGGCCACCACACCCCCAGCCACCTGTGGCAGTGCGGTACCCACTGCCAAGACCGTGGGCCTGCGTGGGTACATGGTACCACTGCTTGCGTAGTAGCTCACGGTACCCACTACAGTATCCACTACAATGGCAGTGGCCATGTGGAGAATCCCGCAGCGGGGGTTTAAAACCATGGGGCCCACAGGCCTGCGGTCCCCCACTTGTTATTTAATTTTTTTTATTAAAAATTTAATTATTATTTATTTTAAAGTTTTAAATTTATTATTTTATTTTATTTAATTAAATTTTTCTTTGATTAATGATTATAAAGTTTATTATTATATAAGTTTTGCATTTATTAATTGTTAGCTTTTATATATAAATTTTTAGTTGTTATATAGATTTATTTTTATTAATAGTTTTTTTTAGTTGTTAATAATATTTTATAATAATGTTATTATTCTTAAATTAAAACAATAATTATTAACTAAGATTAATAATTAGTATGTTATATTATTAATGTTATTTTGAGGTTAGCACTGATATTTGTGAGTTTTGTTTTATTAATGTCATTGGGAAAGAATGAAATGTTAGTTAAGTTAATGAAGTAGTTTAATTGTTCGATTTATATGGTCGCGAACTACTTGTAATGATTTTGTTCTGTGGTCTTGATTTGAATACTTTTGTAAGTAGAAGGTGGCTTTCAATAACTTTGATTCGTAGTTATGCATGGTTTCTTCATGTATACTTTCTTAGTCAACTATGAATTTTATGATGATATATGTATGTCGTTGCATTCCTTGTGCATTATTTCTATTGTATCTAGGTTACTAGTAAGATAGATTGTGTGTTTCTCTCTTTTATGAAACTGCAATGTTTTGGGTATCTATTCGAGTGTTAAGTTGACATTTAGGATGTAAAACTAGAGTTTTTTGGATTTAATTCTTCATGGTATCTTGCATGATTTTCAATGCATGTTTCAAGTATGATGTCAATTTTGGTCTCGATCTTTATAATCAACCGAGGTGGTCTAAGCTATCTTATGCGATTCTTGTGAGAGTACTTTCAATTGTTATGGTTAATTGAGAACCAGTGTGTTCGTGTATGGGAAGGAAGTAGTTTAAGATTTATGTTATAGCTTCATAATATTATTATTAGCCTAGGTAGGTTAACTGAGTGTATAGAGGGGAGGTGGCTTGGAATGGGGGCCAGGGCCCTAAGTGGCTACTAGGGAAAATCATTGGCAAGTTACTTAATAAGTGAAAACATGAAACATTAAATTTTTTTGAAAATGAACTAATACTTGATATTTGAGTCTCTACCCATGTCTTGAGTGTTATTACATGCTAGGATGGGAGTTAGGATCCTTGTCTTCACAAAAAGATTACTGAGCCACATAGAGTCACTTGGGGGCCAGGGTCCAGGGAGGACTACTAGGGTAACTCAAGGGTAGACTTATGTGATAACACTTCCCTATATACAACTTAGGTTATCCTACGTGTGTCAGTTACCTCTAGTATTGTGTAGATTCGATATTATGTTTCAGAAAGCTTCTAGGATCTTCCTATGCATTCCTTTATGATGTCTCTTCTACCTTGATGTTGTGTTCTTGTTGTATACCAGTGTGAGTGGGCCTGATATTATCTCCTTAGCACAGTGGGAGTGGACCTTTGGTTCCACGAGGTCGGGTGGTAGTGATTCTTATTACCATTGAGATTTTGACATTCTTCTTGAAGCTTGGATGATCCTTGTTGCAGTTTTGTCTTCGTATTCTTCCGGATACTTGTTAAGTTTCATGAGTTGTATATTTGTACCATATGTGTAGATTGGTTAACATCCTTTCAGAGGATATGTTGTATTGTAATGTATTAGTGCATACCCTATGACTTGTGTAGTGTATGTTTTTTCTTTCTTGCATACCTTGGGTTTCAGTTGTATATGTGATCTTATTTTATGAGATGTATATTATTGGATTCAATTGATGTCTCTTTTATGTAAGTTCTTTATAGTTTTACTTTGTAGATTATTTTTCTTAAGTAATTCTACGTCAAGGAATCCTTGAGATTTGTAACCTTTGTTGAGTTGTATTTATGTGTATGTCATGTATCTCTTTGCATTGCTTCCGCATTATTTTTTATTAAGTAAAATAGGTTTTATAGGGTTCTTGAAACCTGAAACATGAAAGAAGTATCATGAAGCACAGTTAAAAATATAGAAAAATAGAAAAGACAGAGTAGGCCAGGAAAAGGCCAGAGAAAAAACAAACAGCTTCTACGAAAGCATAAAAAACACAGTAAGTAGAAAAAACCAAGGACCCTCATGAAAAATCCATCATCAGAGTAGCCGCCTTGGCTTCAAGTATTTCCATGTTGGCCACCGACTCTTTAATCTTTTCAAAATCTAGCGCCATTTCCTTGTCCTTAATCTTCTTGGTTCTAGCTCTGGTACACTGACCGGGACCCTGTTCAGTGTTCAGATCAGTCTCCACCTCCATATTGTCCACCTCCAACCCATCTAATTTAGCCTACAACTTCTCAATGATAGTGTTAGTGTGCTCTTTAGAGGCCTTAAGGATATTATAACTCTCCTCTGTGATATTCTTAAGGGTAGATTCTACCCTAGTCATGTTCTCCTCCAACTTTTTCACTATGCTATTTATCTCTAGATCCTACGTAGTCTTCTCCTTAATATCCTTCTCCTTTCTTTTAGCCTTTTTTTAGGTCCCCCACCTCATAGAATAACCATTTGATGGTTATGTAATTGTCAACCATGTTGTTACGGGAGTTATTAAGCAGGTCCATTTTGAACTCCCTGACATTATCACTTAGCACCCCTAAAGAAGGGTCGATGAGCTCATCCATCTTGATTTGTCCTCCCTCCCTCTCAATAACCTTAGGGTTTATGATTTCTCTTTTAATCCCCATCTTTTTCATTTTCACATTGAAATCGTGCCACCTAATAATCTTCCCCTATTCTGCCATGTAGAAACAAAATTCATTATCCTGCCTGTCATCCTTATCTGTATCATGAGGTTGAGAGAGCTAAGGGGAGTGGGGAATCTGATTAGTGTCTTGGTAGTCATCCAGGAGCTTCCTCTTCAGATTGTGACCCAAAATAGGGGAAACACTATGGGTGTTGTCCTCAGGGGCTTTTCGGTCCTCTCTCAAATCCCTCTTCCTATCCTTTTTGTTTTTACACATGGTAGAATGTTTCCTTTGTGTGCCTTTGCCACTGGTAGTTCCCTCCTCATCCCCCGTATCCATATCCTCTTCAATGTACTCCTTAGAAGAGATAATCATGGTGATATGTTTTTCAGGGGTAACCGGTTTCTATTTTTTGGTGTTTTTTCAGACTCACTCTTCGCTTTTTAGAGGACAAACCCAGAGTTTTCTTTTTCATTTCATACTCATCTTCATTGTTAGAATGCAGACCATCACTGTCTTTCATATCTGAGGGGATGTAATCTGAACCAAAGGCCTTCACCTCGTCTTTCTTAACCACCTCCTTTCCTAGGATTTGTGCCTTGAAGTATTCATAGATTAATAACAGAAGGACCTTGTGCAGGGCAGGGTTAGTTATGGCCTTCTCTCTATAACAATTTATATTATCATTAATTGAAGCATACAGGTAAAAGGGAATAGACACCTTCATATCATGGTGAAAATGGTTCAATAGGAAAAAGTGATAGGTGTGGATTTTGTCAAACCTGGTATCTAGCGTTATGTAGTTATTATTGTTATCGTTATTAACTTAGTTGCATTGTTATTGTTATTGTTTGTAAACATTTAAAAATAATCCTATTAACTTAGTTGCATGTTTAGGTTAGTCATCCTAGGTTCCCTGGCAGGGTATTACACATGATCAGCTAAATATCATAACATTGAGTTTCCTCGTCTCTATATAATCAACCACTGATCTAAATAACTGATGAATTACTTTCCAAACCACAAAGCATATAACTGATATAAACACATAAAATAAAGCAATATAAAGCATCCACAAATTCATCACACATGACACATATATTTTATCATGGAACCTTTGGTTAGAGGGAGAAAACCACAGTGCCCAGATGATACCCACAAGCCCAATACTGCAGTAAATGATTTTTCCCTGTTAGGAGCTACAAATACCCTTTCTGAGAGTTTACTCAGTTAGGAGAGAATAGTACACTATTAGGAGTACAATTAGATCAATTATGATCTACCTCGCTAGAGGAATTCAAATCTCAACAAAGAAGTTACCCTATTAAAGGATTTACAAAGAACACATGTTAGAGTTCACCAGGTTAAGCTTTTTTTCTTGCTGCAACTATTAGGGAACAATGAGATTAGTGATATGGATGTAGCACTTATTGCTTGTCAAATCTAATATATTATTTGTACTCTTTAACTGCTCTCTTTTCTCTATCTATCAATTTTCTGATTGCAACATAAAAATGAAATCACGGAGCCCTAATCAAATCATCCACAACAACAACTTCATACTTTTAAATAAGAATAGTTCCCATTATATATACAACTTGCACTAACATTAAACACACCAAAAATAATCGTCAAATACTCTCAAGTGGAACCACCATGTGCCAGAGTAATAATCAGAATGAATAAAAGTATTTATCATGACCGCATTAGATCAAGATAAGAACTACAAGTTATATCTCCAAAGTAGTCAAACACATTTTGACTTCTCTATTGGAATACGTCAAATCCAACTTAAATATTTGTATTGATCACATAAATATGAAAACATTGAATTCATAACCTCCATTTCACGTGATCTCATAAATATCATAATATTGAGTTTCCTCATCTCTAGGACCTACTAGTACACTTTTAGGAGTACACTCAAATCAGTTATGATCTACCTTTCTAGAGGATTTCAAACCTCAACAAAGAAGTTACCATGTTAAAGGATTTATAAAAAGAACCTATTAATGTTCACCCAGTTAAGGGATTTTTCTTGTTGCAACTATTAGGGCACAACAAGATTAGTGATCTAGATGTAGCACTGACTACTTGTTAGATCCAATATGTTCTTTGTACTTTATAACAACTCTTTGTTCTCTATCTATCAAATTTCTAACCCCAACCTCAAATTGAAATAAAAAAAAACCCTAATCGCATCATCCACAACAACTACAACTTCATACTTTTCAATAAGAACAGTTCCCATTATATATACAACTTGTACCTGAGGATGCATGACTTGTTTTGTGTTGTCATCATGGCAACAAAGTCATTTTTAGTTTCTTTCATGAAAGACAAAATGACTAAGGAAAATAGGGAAGAACAGAGATACTTAGCGATCAGCACATCAGCGCACGTGTGAGAGATCGATTCAGCTTATGCGCATTCAGTTATAAGTTGTATGATATGTGTACATGCTACATACAGACACGCATAGTATGAAACTACAGTAAGGCAAAGTTATAAGAAGATCAATAGACCAGCAGTCCAAGAAACAGAGCATGGAAGCCGACTAAGAGATTTGATCAGCGTGTGTTATTTTGTGATGTAATGGCTAAGTGCCATTTTTTATATGTTTGTAATGATGTAATTAACATTGTAGTAAACACGCTTGAAGCTGACTTGTTTGGAAGCATAGTATATCTTGTTTTAGGGCCGACTAGTGATTTGTTTTGGGTCGTGCCTATTCGAATTTGCATATATAAGTATGTAATGAAAAAGATATGAAGTGTGTGTTGATAATTATGCAAGAAGAAGATACCAAGGGACAATACTATGAAGTTAGTATATGATATATCTCTTTAAGAGAGTAAGAGAATTCGCGCATACACGGAACTGATCAGACAACAGTGTCATCACAGCAGTTCATTTTGATATAGTGCATATCCACTTTCAGAAGGTTGTAGCCTTCATCTTATTGGGAAGTGAGCCTAGGAAATGAGCCATATACCTTTAACAGGGTTTTGTAAAATACTCTGAACAAGGTCTGACCTTTAACCAGGTCATTGTACTCATATTGTAAAGACTGCTTCTAACAAGGCAAAGGAACTCTCTCAAGTTCATTATACTTAGTACAATATTTTTGGGTACTAATTCCCACCTGGGTTTTCCTCTGATCAAGGTTTCCCCGTAATCATATCATGTGTTATGAGTTGTTATGTTAAGATTCATTCTATATATGTTTGATTTATGTTTAAGTTGCTGAATAGTAATTAATAGACAAACACTGATTCACCAACCCCCCCCCTCTCAATGTTTCTAACAATTTGTATAAGAGCTCTGGTCCTCAGAAAATAAGTTTAACCACTTGAGGAGATCATGAACTCAGCAGAAGAAAAACATTTGAAAAAGAATCTTGAAGCATTTCTTGAAGATCTTGATAGATCTGAAAAAGAAAATGAAGAACTTAGACTGAAAGTTGATGGCTCACAAATGCTTATCAAGAAACTAAGAAAAGATTTGAAAGATTGTTCTACAAGTGACTTATGGAAAATGATCAAAAAGCTCAATGAAGAAAATATGTCTCTGAAAGATAAAGTTGAGAATCTGGATGAACAGCTCACAGACAGCCAAATTGCTATTGAAGAAAAAATCAAAGAAAGCAAGCAACTAGATGATGAACTTTTAAAAGAAAACATGAAAGTTCTAGAATTGGAAAACATAAAAAAGAAGTTGGAATCTGAATTAATAGAAGTAAAGGATAAGATTGATAAACTTCACACAAGTTCTGATTCACTTCAATCTCAGCTCAATGTACAAAAGAAAAAAGGTGACACTACTGGTCTTGGATTAAAGATAACACAAACTGAAGTCAATTCACTATAGGATATAGAGAAACCTCATAAACCACCTTCAGAAGCAAGGAAAGTTGAAAATGTTGAAGAGATTAAAGCAGATCTACCAAAAAGGGAAATCAAGCAAGTTAACAGAACTTGTTATGCATGCAACAAATATGGTCATTTGGCAAGAGATTTCAAAAAGGTAAGACCCTTCAATGGTTATTGTTTCTCTTGTAATAAATTTGTTCATAGGGGTATACATTACAGAACTCAGTCATAGTAGAATCAAAGAAGAATGAATCAAAACAATCAGAGAAATTAACCTCAAAGGAATTTGCAGAACACTACATGTCAGATATGTAACTACATTGGACACACAGTAGAGAAATGTGGCATGATGAACAAAAGCATCAGACCTCCTATTATCTATAGGACACATCTCAAAGTTTTGTAGATCCAAAACTCAGAAGCAAGATGAACCTAAGAAATCACTATTTGAAGAAAAAGGAGAAGTTAAGTTTATTCAAGCAAATGAAGATTCAAGAAAAATTTGGGTTGAAGTAAAGAAGGAAAATGATGTTAACAAAGTAGTTGATGCATCCACAGAGGATGCACCCTCTACTTCTTCCTGAATAGACCTTCTTGGTCTTAGGGGGAGCTATTCTAGCTCAGGACCCCTGCGCGGTTGGTATACTCACCTCTGAGTATGGGCCTATGAAATCATGGTTACAAGAGAATTATGTTGCTATGTGCATTCACGCATTGTCTAAAATGCATAAGGATCAAATTTTCAAAATCACTGGTTAATTTGTAGTAGATTGTATAAAAAGAAAGAAAGTATTCGATCATCTTCACACTTTCATTTGAAGAGAAAAGAATTTGGAGAACATTGGAGCACTAGACATCAAGGCACGAAGGCATAACATATTTGGCAGTTGAGCAAATGGAAAAGAATATTGAAATGGAACCCTAGCAGTTGCGCTATTTTAGAATATCGTGAAACCCTACTTAAGCTAATTCCAAGTAAGTATGGAAACTCCAGTTGTATTTGATATGGCAGAGACGAAAAGGTTTGTTTTCAAGAGGCATCCATTCAAATCCATATTGGATGATGTGGAAGGGGCTTTCTCTGAAACCCCAATAGGTGTTGTTCATGTGGAAGATATCCGTGTGTACATATATTGTAAGAAGGAAACAATAGGAGATGTTAAAATAGCTACTCATATGGCATCCATGATGAAACCTGACTACACATTCAAAGATGAATTTGTGCACTTGATTGATAACCCTATCTTCGAGTATTCTAATGCACATGAGTTTGATGAGCCCAAATGGGTAAAGATTTTGTTTAGTAGAATACATGATGATCTTTACTAGATTGGTGAGGTCCCTATGCGTATCACCACTGACCTAATTCATGAATTAATCAAACTTCCCAACACTGGACCACTCTTTCCCACTGGAAAGGATGTCAAAAAGTAGATTGAACAAGTTTGTCTATCCAGAAGTGACAAGCGTGGAATGACAGTTGACCCTATCAAAGAAGATGACATAAAACTTCTAACAATGATACTCAGATATAAGTTTTAGCAAGAAAGCAGGTTGAACAGTGTCTCTGCAGCAATAGTCCTAGCAGCTATAAGAATGGTGAATGACAACACTCAATACAACCTATGTGAGATCTTGTGCGGTCAATTGATTGATAATATCCGAATCATCAAACATGACAGAAGCAAGACATTCAGGTTTGGATCTTTAATCATCTACTTATATTTCCATATAGTTGGAAAGGCTGCAAACCTCTACCTAGACAGGAGCAAACCCACAATGTATCATATATCACTCAAGGTCACATTAGAAAGCACTATAAGAGATGCCATGGATATGGATATAAAGACATTCAGAATCAAAATGCAGAAAAGGTACAGACTATCTGAGAAGATAGTTGACAAATACAAGGATACCATATGCTTCATGGTAGAAACAGATTGCACA
>MU225872.1:1572965-1615736 GCA_018584345.1 Thuja plicata
CAATTTTTTTAAAAAAAATTATAGGCATATAATTCATCCTATTTGACACATTTCATCAGTTTACATCATCTTCAAATTCTGAATAGAAATGTGACTTTTATGCCCTTGAAGTTTTACAGTTTTGGTGTTGTTGTCCTTTTCCTTTGTAAAAGGGTGACAGATTATTGTGATTTTACCCATAAGTTAAACCCTTTGTTTGTAGATGTTTATGCTCATCCTTCAACACATAATTAATGCACATACTCTTGTATTCTTTCTTGATAGATTCAAATCCTAGTTCTTTAATAGGGATTGGATATAGGACTGAACATCTTGTATAAACATCACTCCCTGAGGAACTGTGGATAGGGGTCCTGACATATCAATCTTAGCCGCTTTGATATGGTAAAGTTTGAATACAGGTCGAGGCTCCTCAATTATGTTAACCAGAACTGGAGTATCAAAATTCTTTTCCATTCTGATGAACTCCAATAGAACACAAATCTAACAATACACTAAAACTCATAATTTTCAATACACTTATTAGAGCTTCACAAAAAACTTGATACAATTCAACTTGAAAACTTACTCTCAAAAGTAACCATTGCACACAATAGCTCAAGCTAGCTCTTGAATGATCAAATGAAATTAAAGGTGTGAAATTAAGTTGCCTTCCCTCTATTTATTGTTCAAAAATATATGTTGCATACTTCAATGGTAGGAATCATCTCATGTCACCAGTTGAGACGTACCCACCAGTTGGTGCTCAACCAAATAGAAATAACCACTATCAAATAGATATTAACCATGAAATCTAAGTGTATTCTACACACAATCACAAAATCAAAATCATAGAAACATGTACCATAATGTGCATATAGATCTTTACCACACATGAATCTAGAAGACTAGTAATTGATTTGTCTATAAGTTCTCCCCCTTAGAAAATAATATGCTTAGTTCACCAATGGAGTCTTCACACTTCCTGAACTTATGGAGTTCTTAGTTAACTCAGAGGAATTCAGTTCTTCTTTCCTTACCCATGTCTTCTTCATATCACTTATGACTTCATCAACATTGATAGTTTTCTGTTCTTTTGTGTTGTTTGATTGATTAGGAAATTAGTTCCTAAACCGACAGTCTCTAGCCAGATTACCTATCATATGACAGACAAAACATGCCATGAAAATTGACTTCCAAGGAGTAGCATTACCTCTCATAGTTCTCATTCTGTAATTTACTGCCAGGTGTTCATAATACAAAATACTAAACTTGTAGTATTCAATTGTCTTTCCCTTCTAACAGTATTCACGAGTGTGATAGGTGACCTAGGTGCATACACCCTTAACTTGCAATTTGCATCTTCATGTCCATATTTATTGCATGTAAAACAATATCCATCAGATTCACCACTTCTGGATCTACTACTAGACCTAGATCTACACTCATATGTAGCATGACCAAACTTTTGACAATTATAGAAATCACCATTAAAAGAGTGAGTTTTATTCACCGATTTTCTCCTACAAACATTTGCAGTATGACTAGGCTTTCCATAGTTACAACAAGTAGGTTTGTTAGGTTTCTTACCTGATATAATGTGATCTACATTCTGATATTTTTTGTGTCTCCTTATGTTCATATTTAAAGGACTCATTGATTTCAAATGTTCCTTCTCATGTATATCCAAGATCGGTTGTGTCTCTATGTCTTATTTAGTTCTTTAGTTGTTCATCATGAATTTGTGAGCTTTCATTGTAATTCTTGATCTTTTCATTTATTTCTTTCTTAGTTTTCAATTCCCTCTTCATTGTCTCATTCATCTCTCTAATCCTTTCATTCTCATCTATTACTTGTAGATCCTCTGCAACAAAATCCTACATTTGACTCTAATATAAAGAAAATTCTTCTCTCAGGTTAACAAGCTCTTCATCTTTTTCCTTTATCGCATCATCAAAAAATTTCTTTGCAGCTTCTGCAGTCTTCTTTGCATATTCATCTTTCCCTTTTACTTCAAGGGCTTCACACATCCTTACAAATTGATTTTCAAGCTCTCTTTTCAGATTGGACACATTTTCTTTGAGACCCTTGTTCTTACTCAACAGATCTGAAATTGCCTCCTTGGACTCTTCAGATGTACTACCTTCGGAAAGTTGTTTTATGTATTCTTGGATCTCACTAAATTTATTAGTGAGTTCTCTCCTTTTGGCAAGTGATTCTTCAATTTTTACTGCAGCTCAATGATCATCTGGTTTGTACTCTCAAGTTGCATCTTATACCTATAACCCTCCATGGTAGTGGATATTTTCCCTAATCTGTTAGGCTTATCAAAAAAAGGACCAACGCACTGATACCAATTATTGTAATTATTAGGTATTGAGAAGGGGTGAATCAGTTCAAACAGGTAGTAAACAAATTTAACCACTAAGATCTAAATAACTACAAAATTACTTTCGAAACCACAAAGATTATAATAGACAAAAACACATAAAATAAAGTATTATCAAGCATCCACAAATTTATCACATATGACACAGATATTTTTATCATGGAAAACATTGGTTAAAGGGAGAAAAACACAGTGGGTATGACACCCACAATCCCAATACTACACTAAATGAGTTTTCCCTATAAGGACCTACAAATACTTGACCTTTCTGAGGATTCACACTATTAGGAATCACTAGTACATTGTTAGGAGTTCAAATAGATCAATTATGATCTACCTCGCTAGAGGATTTCAAAGCTTAACAAAGAAGTTGCCCTGTTAAAGGACTTACAAAAAGAACCTATTAGAGTTCACCCGATTAAGGGATTTTTCTTGCTGAAACTATTAGGGAACAATAAGATTAGTCATCTAGATGCAGCATTGATTCCTTTTTAGGTCCAATATGTTCTCTATAATTTTTAACTTCTCTATATTCTCTCCCTATCATCTTTCTGATCGCAACCTCAAAATGAAATCACAAAACCTTAATCGCATCATCCATAAGAACTACAAGTTCATACTTTTCAATAAGAACAATTCCGATTATAAATACAGCTTGCACCAATATTAAACACACCAAAAAAATCATCAAATACTTTCCCATAAAAGAACCAGTGCCGAAGTGATAATCTTAATGAATAAGAAATTTTATCATGACCTCATTAGATTAAGATAAGAATTGCAAACTATATCTCCAAACTAGTCAAACATGTTTTTAGTTCTCCAATGCAACACCTCAAATCCAACTTAAATTTTTGCATCGATCACATAAATGTCAAAAAATTGAATTCATAACCTCTATTCCACGTCATCATATCATTAGAAATGATTGCACATACTATACCACTCACTGATCTATGATTTACCAACTATTACTCAAGAACTCTTGATTTTTACCTATCTAAATTTCTATGATAACAAAAACTCTTTCACCAATCAACCAAATGAGTTGTGGTTGGAAGAACACTACAATATAAGAATGTTGATGCTACATCTATGACCACTCCTCATAATTACACTTCAACCTTGACCACCACCAAAATAATGTTCTCACTATCTACCAATCTTCTAGACTTGACCAATTTTCTGCATTACCTTCTTACTGATCGTGTCTTCACTTCACCTATTTTATTCCATGATTGTACTAACTTCGTTTCCATTAATGATAAAAAAAATAAATGAATCCTTATGACTGGACATAAAGATCCATCACAATACCAACAAATAATACATATATGGTACATAAACATTTACAAAGACATTCAAAAAAATAGTAAATTATGTATTATAAAAATATAAATTTACATTATCATTTTTTGTACTCTATATTATATTAAGAAACCATATAGTTTTGATTATATTACCACATAAAAGGGACTGTTTCCATTAATAAAATGTCATAAAGGCAAATAGATTGAAAAAAATTATAGTTAGCTGTGTGAAAATAGTATTGAATATATTTACAATATTTTTTACAAACTCAAAATTGCGTAATCATAATTAAAACAAAAGAAAAAAATCAAGACTACAACTCATGAATTAATGTAAGACCATTGTAAGAAAATGAAATTAGTAATTTGGAATTTAAGGCATTGTGAACATTTGTGGGACTAAAAAAAGTGCATAAGATTTTATTAATATTTGTGTAACTTTAGTTTGAAGCTTTTGTTCAACATAATGGATGAAGAATACCTAGATTCAGATGTTTCAGAACAAGTTGACTCTGACAGTTTAGAATGGTACCATTTGTCTGAACTACATAGTAAGGAAAATGAATGCACTAGTCATATGGAAGATAAAGAAGCGCCCATACTTGAGAAACATGATGGCACTTGTGTTGAAATAGATAAAAATGAAGAAGAATTCATACATGGCAAGATTTGTATGGAAATGCATATCACTGATTATGATGATAAGCATGAATATCTTCTTAGTTCAGAGGAAATTTCAGATTTGTTACATATAGAATATCATAAATATGTTAAGAACAACGATCCAAATTTTTTCTCATTTCATCAAAACAAACAAAATAGTGAATCAATGCACATGTGAGAGCAGGAATTTTTTTATAGATAATAAAAATATTGGCTTGGTTGATGAAGCACATGATGACACTCAAGAATATGATGCATTTAGATAAAATATGCATTATGATTAGTATACACAAGAAAGTACATATGAGAATGAATTTAATTTTTTTTCAAACCCATTATATGATGAGACAATGGAAAAGGATCATACAAACTATTATGATGATGTTTTCAAAAGTGATTTCTCTATGTACTCAAGACCATGATATGAGGAGGATGAAGCATTTTCAGATAGTATGGGTAATGTAATGAGAATTTAAGTGTAGCAATACAATGTGGTGAGAGTGATATCATCATCTGAGGATGTAGCCAAAGAAATAAGTGATGTCCTAGATTTTAACACCATGAAAGCTTCAGATACATAGTGAAAGTTTTAAACATGCATGAATCTAATATAATAGAAGGGGATGTACTTTTCTGGGACTATCATAGTAAAAATGGGAATAATAATAAATTCATTGGTCTTCATACACTCACAGTTTTGATGTATTGTAATAATCATCTTTTCGGTATGATTCATGACATTGGAACTCAATGTGGATATGTTTCTAAGTTAGAAGTGAGTATATCTATGTATAGTAGAGAAGTTGATAATAGAGGATTTCATATTGCATATAATTGTGCATTGTACGACGAGACAAGACACTCCAACAAGTATAGGTATGACTTGTTCAATTTCAGAATGTAGATCATCAGAGAAAATGATAGTAATCATTATAGATGGACAAGGGAAAGTGTCAGCATATTTTATCAAGAAAGTCTCAGTATTATTTTTAGATTGATGTCGCTGAAGTGTGATGAAAATAATTTTTTTGATAGGGGAAAGTATTGCTTTTGTATTTTCGTGGCCTACGGCTACCAAATTATATGTGATGTAATTTATATATAGTGACTCCATAACCAAATATATTGATACGTGGTCTTCTTCTACTGGAGATAGCTAGATTATTTCTATACCTGCAAGGGGCATACGTCCCTAGAAAGAGCCTATTGGAGAAATACACTTTTGGTAAAATTTGAATCTCTATATAGTGATAAAACCCTTTAAAAAATAGCCTCCTAGACTCCATGACCAAGAATTGATGAGATAATGGAGCACAAAACATGGGATACAACATTATATTATTTTTATTCAATGTTGAAGGACTATGGAAGGAAGCTTTGTAATAGGAACAATCATAATTCTATGAGCAAAGGTTTCAAAGATGCAGTAATTTCAACCTGTTATAAAGATGAAGTTGTCAAAGAAGGAAAATGATCAAAAATAAAAAATATAAAAATGACCCAGTTCTGAAAGTCTAATTTTAAAGCTCCAGTAAAAATCTTAGTTTTTCACAATTTTTTTTTTAAAATTTCCGACCAAACCCAAATACGAAAGACATGCAATTATTAATTAATTTGTTGATTAGATTTTTCTAAAGAGTAAGGTGGTGTCTTTTCACCTTAAAGGGGTGTGAAACCCATTCAACCACATATATATGTGGTGTAAAATGTAAAAATAAGAGGAATCATAAAAAATCATCACATTGTAATATATCATTTGTAATATACTATCATGAAGAAAAGAATAGTATTTTGAAGATGAGTGTATAAGGTAATGCAACTGAAGCACATATCAATTGTACCTATTTTTTGAATTGGTAAAAACACCCTCTTTAATGTCCAAATTGAATATTATAAGTTCATTTACTTTTGACAAAATTAGTCCTCTGTTACTATTGAATCTGAGTCAATTACTATAATTTACTATTTGGTAAAAGATTGAGTTACAATGTTAATCTTGGATCATCAGACATTGCATACGAAGTGTTGTCTATGTAACTCTATCTAATTGGTTTTCGCCATGAGATTAGATTCAATTAGACTATTTTTTTTTTGTAAAGATCTTTTTTCAGTATATATGGTAGTGGATGGTGTGCAATTCACTATCTCACAGAGTTGTACATGAGGGTTTGGTCAAGGATTGACTCTATCTGCCCAATATTAAATAAGAGACTGGTTTGGGGATTGTTTCATAATTCAGGGAATATTTCTAAAATTGAAAGGTTCATTATATTTTCTATCACATTTATAATCTATGAGAATTATACCCCTTTTATTTTGAAGCATTCATAAGTAAGCAATTCAAAAATTTCAGCATTTGTTCAAGTTGTAGTTTAATCATACTTGAGAACCACTTACCATCTTAAGAGATCAATTGGTTTTTATTTACTGTTATCTGCTATAAAATGTCTCCAACCAGAAAATTAGGGTTGAAATATAGGTTCACCCACCTAGGTCCTCCAGAGCCTAAAGTATGGGGGAAGAGGATCATAATCGATCATTCGTGTTTGCTTGCCAAGTCTAATTAGAGATTCTATAATTGAGAGGGTAAGCTCATAGGATTTCCAATCTATTGATTTGGGCACCAACACATAAAAATAACATTGTCTTCAATAGTAGACATATGTTGACATCAATGACAAAACATTAATAACAACATATATATGCACAATCTAAACAACATAGTAGCAATATCCAACAATTAAAACATAATCATGTTAGAAATAAGTAAAACCCATAGTTGATACCCTAAAGGGGAAAAAATAGCTAAGTCATACAAATAAAACAATCAAGTTGGTAACGAAAGGGAATCCTATTTAATGAATCATATAGCTAAAATCTACAACATACCAATGGAAAAATTGATATTTCTTGTAAATAAGTAGGCACAATGTTCCAAATCATTCACGTTTGGAAATGTTAGTCAAAAGTACTTTCAAATCTCATTTCCCATTATTTATTATTTAATATAAGATTGAGAAAATAAGATCAGGGATTGGATATCTCTCTTCATGTTTAGATGGAATGTGAAATAGAACAAAAAAAAGGAACGCAAAATTTCAAGTAAATAAAAACATTAAAGAATTTTTTTCTAAATGAAATCAAACAAAGTCAAAAACCAAATGTAGATCATAGTCATATCAAGAAACTAAGATCTTTTAATTTAAAGTGACACCCATAAACTAGAAGGCAAGTACAATAACATGCATGATGTTTCTATAGTCCATAAAAATATTTGGGAATACTTATTTGATAAACATGCATAATTTTGTAGCATCAATGATTCATCATCAAGCATGAGGAAGAAAATAATGACTTGATAGACTACAACATCAAAATTGCAAACGTTATTAAAATAGAACTTTAATTTAATGAAGTGAAGCCCACACTTGATAATATATTATTAAATAAAAAAAAGCAACACAGATAAACAAAATTGTCAATGGGCCCTTGGTCTACTGGTGAAGTTGAATGGCTCACAACGAGCCCACAAGGGATCTAGTCTTGCCGAGTGCAAGGCTTCGACATCATAAGTGATGAGGCTAGGATTGTGCCCCAGGCGAATTTGGCAGTGTGAATGCTCCTCAGTCCATGGCTCTAAGCCGAAGAGGTTTCAGGCACGAGTGGGCCCATATCAGATTCCTAAAACTTCAAGGTGGCCTTCACTAGTTGGTAGCTCATAGGATTCGTGCCTCGCTGGGTTGCCTCACAGGTCTGAATCCTCCAACAACAAAAAAAAAATTATTTCTTCAAAACTCCAAAAATCCTAATCGACTAACTATCTCAACATTAAAAATTCTAATATGGCATTAAAATTAAATGATCTAAGAAAAAGAAGAACTTAAAGCCTAGTCTAACCAATGCACATGTATAATCATGTAATAAGATAACAAAGACTCTAAAATTTTGATAAGAAAAAAGATAGAAGTGTAGGTACAAAAAAGGTAATAAGGGCAGAAAATCATAGAGCGATAATGAGAATAGTGAAGTGAAAGAAACAAAAAGGATATTCCTCCTTAAAAGTATTGGATAATAAATAACATACAACACATAATTATTACCCCAACCATAGAAAAGCATATAAAGGAAGCCATTTCCTACTCATGTTCAGAAACAAGCCCTTCAATGAAGGCTTGAAACTCACATGCTATCATTTACAACCATGAACACCATCTCCCAAATCGACTAATTCTACAAAGCTCCAATGAAAAAATAATCATCTCACAAATAGATAGTTTATGTAGAAAGCATTCCATCAACAAGCCTAAGATTGATTTCAAAACTATACAATTTTTTTAAAATTCAAGTGTATCAATAAGCATTTAACTAATTGACAATAATGACATACATTCTGGCAGCATGATGCCTAAGAATTAAGAGAAATAGTTCATTCAAAGGTAACTTGAGGAAAACCTCCAATAATAAACATTCTCTTCTCTCCATCATAAGAAAATCCTAATTTCATCCACTTCGGCCTTGTTGTAGATTTCTTTCACTTTATCCATTATTTTCCTTAAAAATGTCTTGTTAGTAAAAAAGCACATAATCCATGTCGATTGTAACCTAATGATCCTCAATTAAAAATGTCAAAAGTAACTCTCAAGTCATATAAAACACATGCTTAAAGTTTATCATGATGGACATAAGTTTAAAACTCTTTATGCCCTAAAATTATTGTTGGCAAGTGGCTCATTCAAGAGTGTTCAGGAACATTTTATTGTTGTCATTTATGGCAACACATCAGTTATGAATGATTGCTTGGAGTGAAACATAGTTTTGGAGTTAAGGCTTGTAAAATGATTGAGTCCATAAAATAGTTTATAGGGTATATGAGTACAGTTTTGGGCAATGAACACTATATATGATGAATGAAGACATGTGAGCTTAGAGGAAGCTATTTTGTGGTATGTTAGACCTTCAGTTATGGTCGCTTGAGTTTAGGAGCTCAGAGATGAAAGATACAAATAATTGAAGTCATGCCCAAAGAATGATACAGCGAGACAGAGCAGTTGAATGGTCGCGATGATTGAGGGATTGTAATGTGGAATCCAAACATGCTATTTTGGATTTGGATTATGTATTACCTATATCTTGGTAGCATATGATCGCTGACTTTTTACTTACTTTTTGTATAAGTGTTGGTTCAATTTTGTGATGTATTTGGGAGCCAACTGGGTATGCAATAAACTATATATATAAAGAGCTTTTGAGAAGTGAAGTATGGATATTGTATGAACGAATGAATGGATGCATTGTGATGTTAGAATCAAATAGATGGTGATGCAAACTACAACTGGAACTACTTAAGCATAACAGATGCTTGTCTATAATCATTATGATAAAACACTGTAACAGAGACATATTTCTGATTGTATGAGCAGTGAGATCAGTGTATACCTTTAACAAGTAAATGTACTAATGTAATACTCAACTCCTAACAGGGCTAGGTCTCCTAACAGGGATATAATACTTTTAGTGCATATTTGTGGGTACCATCACTTCTGAGGATTTCCCTTGGCCAGGGTTTCCTCGAGAGAAAAATCATGGTGCTACACATTGTGTACTTTATGTTTATGTTATTTTCATTTTAGCAATTATCTGGTTAAGTTGGAATTTGATAATTTTAAGTTTAAAGTATTATAATACTGATTCACCCCCCTCTCAGTATTAATTAATCCTAACAATTATAAAAAATAACACAAAACATATAATACTCACAATAAATCTTCAACAAAACAATATAGATAAATTAGAAAAAAGGTTAAAGTTTACTCACATTGTAGTGAGAGGAATCTTGAAGATTTGAAAAAGCTACATAGAATTGATTAGATAGTATCTTTGCTGATTGAATAGCTCAAACATTACCACGTCTTTTCATAATTATGCAGAGGACTTGTTATAGATTTGTACAAGTTTACCTAGAAGATATCAAGTGCATGTTGTCTCTGACCCATTGTTGGTGTGCTTCCATGCCCTTCTTTTTCCTATCACTCAGAAATGGGAATGCTAGAAATATTTTGATTGTATCAAATCCAAGAAATGAAAATTCTAGAAACATTTCATAGCACCTTGGAAATCAAATGTGCAAGATTTTGAGTGAAGCAATATGAACTAGAAAAGAAATGAATCAAAAGGAAGATAACCATTGTTTCAATGAACTGTGTAAAAAAAAAAAGAGAAACCTCAAAAATTTAACCCTAATAGAGAATGCATGACTGAGAAGATGGGTATAGTTCGCAAGCAGAACATTACCACCATGGCATCAGAGCTTTCTCCCACTGCTCCTCCAACAAGGGCAAAATCCCTCCGCCCAAACACTTTCCAAACTGCCAGTCCCTCTCCCTTTTCTAACACTGTCATCTTTGCCCCACTCTTCAACCTTGTGGAGGGTTTGCAAGGGTTGTACAACAAATTCTTCAATGGGAAAAAGACAAAGAATATATTAAAAGAGTCAAAACCCTATGAGACGAGATTGATATCAATTTCATGAAAATACAACATTAGGGAATGTTTTAATTTTTCTCCTCCTTATCACTCATTAGTTTGAAGATAATTTGTTAATATAAAAGTAAAAAATAAACCAAAATCCCCAGCAAAATTATCATCAACCAATCAGAAAAAGTTTTAAAAAAATAGCACAAATAAGATTTGAAAAGTTAGTGCCACACAAACTGTGGGATATGTATTTTATTTTTGCCTCATACGATTATCTAAAAAGAATTAATTACATTTTACTCAGGTGAAAACATTAGTCTCTGCCTATAGAGAGGAACTAATAACCTAATGAAAAATCTTTCAGAAGTTACAATTACCGTAGTGGGTCTTAGGTGTCTTCAATTCTTTTAATACAAACTGGCTGAAGAAAACCTGGCTTTCATAATTAATGGTGGTATAATAAATTGTGGTCAGAATTTGAATTTTGTCCACACTAAATTCAACAATATTGTTGGTATTTTGAATAAATGGTTGAATCGAATACAACTAACTAATAAAATCTAATTTATGACAAGTGACTACCTAAATTTAGTATCCAATTTATGACAGTAGAACCGTTACTAAGCAGAAAAAAAGTTCCTTACCCCTACCAAATCGGACGTTGAAAAGCGAACTCTTCTTAGAATGAGACAGGGTGGTAATTTTCTTCTGAATTTGTCGTCGTTCCAATGATGTTCCACTACATATTTCAACACTCTATGCCCAATTTATTAAATATAAAAACTCCTGTTGGTAACACAAGGTCCGTTCATACAGTGGTTACCGTGGATTTTGAGCATATCTTTTTACTTGGTCTTACTGTTGCGTGTGCAGTGAACATGCAGGAGTAAACTTGGCGCTTTTTTCTAGTTATCTTAGACCGAGTCAATCCCAAATTAGTGCCTGGAAGATTCCTTCACTTCATTAATCCTTTTATGGAATGGATCTAATTTTTTGAAATTGACCCTATCAAATCCCTGACTACAACAAAAATAAACTATGAAACGTTAGCTTTGGGATTGTGAAACAAATCGCAGAACTTGGACTGCTATCGAAATGGGCATGTCTGCTATCTTCGGGCATAAACTTAGAAAACAAATCCCATTCAGTGAGACCACATTTAGATTCCAAAATATTTGGATCCATTAGAGATGCATTGTTTTTTAATAATATTAAGCAGCAAAATAAAGATGCTTATCCTCAAAAATAAAAGTCTGTAGTTAGTAAAAACAGATTCACATATTACTTCCAGTACTTTAACAGCACAATAAAGTACTATTTTTAGTCACAGAACAGTCTGTCAAAAGTATTACCAAAAACAATCGAAGAAAAAACAGCAGACTAATGAAAAAGCTGGCCTCTATCATGGGTGAGAAACTCCAAAAATTTCTTATAATTACCTTTTATCATTTCCATACTTTTTAAGTTCATGACAGACTTGTGCATAACTTTGGAAATAAACTTAGACAGGCTGACCATCTTGATTTCCTTGTGAACAACATCGGCCTTCAGATCGGAGATGCATTGTTGTTTTGCTCTTTGAATTGTCATTTACAATTTGCACTTTTAACATGGCTCTTTAGAATGAGCCCTCTAGGGTAAATAGGATAGCCAAGCTGCTGGAAAATAAAAATGATCATTACAACTCTGATTCCTTGGAACCACTTTCTTAAGCAAGAAATTTACACTTTGCTTCACAGATCCAATCTAACATTGATTCCTTCAACAAAAAATTTAAATATTTGTCCAATAATAAATCATTTTTTCAGAAAATAACTAGACCTCTCATCAAAAGTATCCACCGTCAAATTGTCTAATTGCACCAGAACCAAGAAGGCCTCGCCAAAATCCTGTGTGTTTATCACTTCCAATGTTGTTTAAGTTTACCATATACAAGCCATGGTAAGAGATTAAAGGAAGCTCAGCGAAGCTTCCAGTACATAAAAAATGTTAAAGACGCTATGTTGTGGTATCATCTTCAAAGTTTGTGTTTAAACCAGTACTCTCAACATAAGGAGAGACTAATATGAACTCAGATCTTGTTAATAATAGTCGAATTGTCCGTTTTGGTTTATTTCCAGGTATACTTAAAGAAACATTCAGCTTGTTTCAATTAGGAAAATTATCCATTACCTTTGTAGAGCAAAATATTGAATTGAACTAGGTTTCATTGAAATGAGTTTCAAAATACATGCCCGTTCTTATTATATCTAGTAGTGGGTCTTTGACAGAAAAGCACACCGACCACGCAGTAAACTTATGAGAATCCAGACGCATACTGTTAATTAATAGCAAGTGAAAGGAAAATAGTTGATATGAAATGCAATTTTCATAGACAAAACCTCTGTATTAGCTACTTTATAGGAATGTTCGCTTAAAAAAGGTTTAAGATTTATGTGAGTCCATTGAACACAAGCTTGAAAACTTAAAATACTCCTTTCTATAGGACCGTTACATCTCTGCTGTTAAGAAATCCAGATCCAAAATTAGCCCTACCGAGTAGCATGAAAAAACTTAGACGTTGAATAGTGGGCTCTTCTTGAAATGAGACATGATTGTATTTTCTTCAGAGATCGCTTTGATTTCTTGTAATCAATTTACAATTCTATATAACTAATAGATTCACAATCAAAAGATCCTTGAGGGAACGCAGGGCGAGTTCCTCCAGCATTTACCATTTTGTTTAAGCATCTCCATTGCCTTGGCCTTCGTCTTGGCTGTACAATTAACCTGCAAGAGCATGCACAGCTTCGCCACCGCCCCAACATGCAACATTTCCTTCAAAACATGCTCTGAGGGAGAAGACTGGCAGAGCGACCAAAGGATTCGAACAGCTTTCTCGCTAGCCAATTCCGAGACTCTCAGTATCTTCTTAGATACCGCAGGAATACCCATGGCGTGGTCAGCCATTGCAGCCCTTCCTTCTGCGCAACAGCACAACACATCGAGAAGACATAACATCCTCTCGCAACTGTTCTTTCTCTCGGAAGTCTGATCAGGAAGCAATTCAATCAACGCAGAAACAGCGCCCGCTTCAATGGCCTTAATTCTGCTGCTCCTGCTATTCATAGTCATCGCTGTCAACACTCGAAGGGCGGCAACGGTAGCCTGCTCGCACACCTCCTCAGTCAAAACCTCAATCAGCCCTTCCATTAAATCATCATTGGCGTTTAAAACAAACCTTTCCACGCATTTCCTGGACAACATCTGTGAAATAACGGCGGCATGAAATCGGGCGTTGGAAGTACCCCTCTTGAGAATGGCGGCAAGGGAAGCCAGACACTTTGCACTGGCAAGCAAATCAACCGTCTCATCTGGCAAGGGGTTGAGAGAATGAAGAACACCCAAGGCTTCCTCGCAAGCCACCGCAACATCATAGCCGCAACCGGTTTCATCCGCTTCCGCAGATTGGCTTTCAAGGAGAGAGATGAGCACAGCCGGTGCTTCAGACAAAGCGACGCACCGTCTGTTGGCATCGCTTTTCTTGGCCAGAGATCTCAGTTTTTTCAAGCCCTTGACAGGAAAGGTAGGCACCGGGCAAGCCCTTATGTCACGGAGCAATTCATTGAGCTGATTAGGGTCCAGGGGCGGATCTGCTGTGCCGATGCATGGGACGCCCATGGAGGGATTGGCGGCGGACCAGTGTTGAATGAGGCGGCGCAGGGTGTGGTTGGGTGTGAGGTCTCGATTATCGAGGACTCGCATTGTGGCGGGGCAGGTGTTCTTGCCGAGCTCATATATCCATTTCTCTATGCTCTCCCTCTCGTAAGTAACGCCTGTGCACACAGTTACGGGATCTTGCATGATTTGCATGGATATTGAACACACAAAGTAGGAAGGGATTTCGAGCTCCTGGTTCGAAGGGGCTTCTACTTCTCCATTCTCATCCATCGTCTTCGCTCTTCTGCAAATACCCAATGTCCAGAAATCTCTGGACACTGAATTCAATTATTGGGTTTGGGGATGTAGATAGCTACCTGTATCGGTATATCTTTAGAATTGTGTAAAAGCAAACTATCGCAGATGGGAAGACGTGCAGGGCTTTGCGATGTAAGAAGGGGTTGTGAAGAGGCTACGCTGTTTTGTAATGGGGATTTCACGCGTACGCGCTTGCTCTTTATAAACGCAATCTTGCCAGCCTTTGCAATGATTTTGATAAGTTATTAGCGAAGGTCAAACTAACGTCGGTGGTGATAGTTGTGAACTATTCAACGGTTTTTACAAACGAGAGTCTGGGAAACCCTATGTGGACATTCGCATTCTTTGTTAGTAACGTCGGAAACAAATACCTGAAAATCTTTGTTATATTCATCACACTACACGAGATGTGAATGCACCCTATATTATTATTGTTATTACTATTTTAATTACAAGCTGACCGAGATTCTAACTGGGGAGCGCTTACTTTTTTTGCTCTCTTGCACATGATGTTACTTAAATTATGTCGTTGGTGCCTTGCTATTGCAGCTTTTGTTGACCCAATTGCACCTTTGACCAGACTTAATATTAATAATTGAAATTATAAAATATATTGAGTAGTTTTGTTTTAATTTGTCGTTATTTTAATTAAATCTGACTTTGTAAGCAGGATACATATCATTGTTGTTTTAAGATAGGTGACATTATGTTTAAATAAATATATTTTATTATTTAGAAGTATATAATAATTAGATTAATATTTCTAATGTATTTATTATTGAAAGTTGACTAAACATATAAAACAATAAAGTATTATAAAGTGATAGGTACATATTATTTGTGATCTAAAGTAAATTTACATAGACTTAAATGTAACGAAATAAGTCAAGTTAAATGACAAACCAATATTGATGCAAAGCCAAATGGGAAACTAGGTGGTTTTATTCCCACACTCACTCTATTAAGACCAATCCAAGTTGAGATATTTGTTCCAAGGTGACTGAAACCTCATTTGTAAAGTTCTTAACCTCACACAACATTTGTGTGACAAGATCCTTACTAATCTCCTATTGCATCTATGCAATCTCCAATGCCTTAACAGAGTCATTTACATAGAGATGCCCAACTAGTGCTTGTAGACAAATTTTGCAGATAGGTGTCTCCTGCAGGGAATTTTATTGTATATTGTCTCTGCTTTCATTTCCCCAATCGTCATGGTGCTCCAATGGTGGAAACTCAAGCCAGAGACATGATTAGGCTGAACACTCCTACTCAGGTGGTTCCGACTGAACATAAACTACTTGTTTGATACCCTACGACTTACCTTGGAACACAAAATACTCAAATGAATAATATCCTAATGTATAACATTAAAGATCCATTCACACACAAGAAATACAGAATAAACAAATGTGCAGGAAAAACTAGAACTTCATATTGCCTTTTACTAGTTTGCTTACATTTCATCAGATCATCT
Organism: Thuja plicata; assembly: GCA_018584345.1. Lineage (NCBI taxonomy): Eukaryota > Viridiplantae > Streptophyta > Pinopsida > Cupressales > Cupressaceae > Thuja > Thuja plicata. Next base: position 1,589,215 of record MU225872.1, read on the forward strand.
ATCTCACTATTCTCACTTGTTACAGTTATTGGGAACCCTATCCTCATGTAACATTCCCTCGGATATAACCATAAAATTCTTGGTAACGCCCAAGCTGAATTCCAAACATTGGCGACCGTTATAGAAGATGAACAAACACATCGGCCTAGGTTAACCCAAAGACATCATCTCTTCATCGACCAAATAGAATTCTAGCTACACTGACTCCTGATGAATTCATCGGGTATCAGGCTAGCACATTTCTAGTCATGTCGATCCTTGGTCACTTCATCGGAGTAACACACACTAATCATTGGGATAGCATGTTCCAATGGGAGTATCTCATTTTCAAACTTGCTGATCTCTGATCACTTCATCGAAGTAACATACACCGAACATCCGGATAGCATGTTCCATCGGGTAGCTCATTTTGAGTCATGTTGATCCCCGATCACTTCATCAGAGTAACATACACTGATCATTGAGATAGCACGTTCCATCGGGTTAGCACATTTTGAGGCATACCAATTCATGATGGCTTCATCGGGGTAAATTATGTCGATAGTACAAATTTTACAATCATGTTCATAATGGATCTAGGCCTTTTGCGACCTTGACCAACTAGTTCATTTTGATTCCAAAACTCCCTAAGGACTTTAAAAAACTAAATCTACCCTACCATGGACCTCTTTTGACTAGTTTGATCATGAGGGCTTATATGGGCTTCTGATGTCAATGACCTTACAAAATTGGGTCCTTATTACACACCCTTACTAAATCCTATTTAGATGCCTTTAGACTCATGGCATTCCACGAGTGTTGTCTTTAGAGGTGCTCTTGCACTATACTCTTTAAGTGATTAAATCTCAAGTCCACTTGAGATGAGTTCCTCAAAGGTTGTGCCATGTTTCTTTATATGATCTTCATCCATCCATACTGCATCTGATTCAGGGAGTTCTTTCCATTTAACAAGGTATTCCTTGTAGCCAATGTTCCTTGTTTTCTTCACAACTTTGGTATCTAGGATCTTGTCAAGCTTTGGTGGTTCTTGGAGTGGAAATTCCTTCAAACTTTCTTCTTGATCAATTACCTACAATGAATCACCTGCATGTACATCACCTTAAAATGGTGTTAAGTTTTCCACATTAAAAAAAGTTGATATACCAATATTTTATGTTAGTTGTAGTTCATAAGCATTATTGCCAAACTTATTAAGGATTTTACATGGTCCTACTTTCCTCATTATTTTTCTATGTTTCCCCTTGGGTAACCTCTCTTTCTTCATATTTTCCCATACCAAATCATCAACATCAAACTATACTTCACTTTTTTTTCTTATCAATATGCTTCTTATACTCTTTTGTGTTCTTTTGCAATGTCTTTCTAACGTGATCATGAACTTCTTTAATTCCTATAGAAAATTCTTCACCATGACCACTGATATCTTCCTTTGATGGTAAGTCTCGCAATTCCAATATCCCTCTTGGATTCAATGCATACACTATCTTAAATGGGATTCGTCATGTACTTTTCTTGACATAATCATTATAAGCATATTCTGCTTGTGGAAGAATGGATCCCACTTTTCTCCATGCTGTTTGGTGAGGCATCCTAACAAGTTTTCCAATGTCCTATTGACTACTTCATTTGGCCATTAGTTTGGGGGTGATATTCTGAACTAAAGGAAAATTTTGTGCCTAGCTTCCTCCAAAAAGTCCTCCAAAAATGTCCTACAAACTACACATCTCTATCATACATGATGTTTAAAGGAAGTTCATGTATTCTTACCACCTCTTTGAAGAAAATATCTGCAACATAAAAAGCATCACTTGTTCTCTTCATCACTTGTTCTCTTACATAGAAATAAGTGTGTCATCTTACTAAACTTTTCAACAACCACAAAACAATATCGAATCTTTTTTGAGTTCTTGGAAAACCCATCACAAATTTCATGCTCATAGTTTTCGATAGTCTGGAAGGAATGGGAAATATCTGATATAGTCATGCGTTCATTTTTTTCCCTTTGTCTTTCTAACACCATACTTGAATCCATAAACTTTCTAACATCTACCTATAATTTAGGCCAGTGATAGAACCTTCTTACAAATTCAAGGGTTTTTTCTAACCCAAAATTCCCCTCCATGCAACCAATGTTTTTCTCCTTCATTATATTACCCCTCATTAAGCACTCAAGAATGCACAATTGACACCCTTTTAAAAGAAGACCATCTTGGATCAAATAATATAATAATTCCAAATGATATCTGCTGTCAAAATTAGAACATACCTTGTATATGTCTTTGAAGTCTTCATCATCAGCATACATACCTTTTATTAGTTCAATCTCCACACATTCTGACTGAATTTTAGACATCGTTGATGTCCTCTTACGAAGAGCATCATCAACTTTATTGGAAACACCTTTCTTGTGTTTGATTGTAAATGTATAGGCTTGGATTGATTTAATGCATTTCATGTGCCTGTGACTCAATTTCTCATGACTATTTAGGAAATTTAAGGCATGATTATCTGTATACACAACAAATTATTTTAGAAGAAAGTAATATCTCCACTTCTTAAGGGCTTGAACCAATGCGGGTGAACCCAAAATAGTGGGTTACACTTTTTCGGAGGAAGCAATTCCTCCTAAAATTCATAAAGAAACCGGATTTAGAAAGTAATTTTGATAGAAAGTACTTTGTATCAAAATTCCTTGATTAAGGCAATTCTAGTCAATTACTTTTGATATAAACTAGTTTTGATCGAAACTACTTTCTATCAAAAGTCTCTGATTAGAGGCCATTTGGAGAGGTTAACACAAGTCTGAAGTTTTCATGGCTTGGGGGCTCAGGTGCAGAGCTCAAATGGAAGAATAAGGAGACGTCATTTTACATCACACAAGTACTCTAAACAAGCTTTCTAATGAATATAGATTTGACAATTTTTGAAATAATTAGGCCTGTGCTTTTTGACGTGCATCGAATGTAGGTATTTTTATCAAATATAAACCTCCAAGTTTGATGTTCAATGAAAAATAGTAGAAAAGAGAAAAAAAATTGAAAAATAATGTAGTGCCCTCCATCTTCGAGTCTACTTTCTATCATAAAAAAATTGAATTTCGATAATTACACAAGAAGTTATAAGCTATGTAGTCAAGGTATGTCAAAATTACAGTTTACTCAACTTCAAACATACATAAAATATGCAATAATCATGATAATTTCATCAAACCAATTGCATGCCCTTTGTATGGATGTTACAAAACTAAATTTGAAAGAAGCACATTGATATCTATTTTAGAAAAAAAATTATTCTCTATGAAGTCAATGCAACTCTTTGACAATGACGGTTTCAGCAACATAGCAGATTTTGTGGGAGAAAAAAAAAACCACTCAAATCAATTGAAAAAAAAAAATTTAGAATCTAGATAGAAAATTCTAAAAGACTCTAGTTTACTTCATCTTCTTATTTCAAACCGTTTAATGGCAATATGCATCCGAATCTGAAAGTTTTTTTCAAAATGTAGATTTGAGTGTCCATTCAAGCAAAAAAGTGTAATCCACTATTGTGGGTTCACCCATGCATACATTTATAAATCATAGGAATAATATTTCATCTTAGCAGATCATTTATTTTTTTACCAAAAAATGCAATTGGTTTACCTTTGTAGCTGAGTATTGCACCTATTGCCAAATAACTTGCATCACATTCAATCTGAATTATCTGGTTAAAATAAGGTAAGGTAAGAACAATTTGTTTTAATACGTTTTGTTTTAGCATTTCAAATGCTTCATATGCCTCCATAGTCCAAGAAAATTTTCACTTTCCTCCACCTCTGATGGTTTCTAACATGGGAGAAAAAATCTAGTTGAAATTCCTAATAAACTTCATATAAAATGTAGCAAGACCATGGAAGTTTCTGACATCACAAATTGTTCTAGGAGTTGGCCATGTCAAAATGACATTCACTTTATCAGAATCCATTTTTAGATTCCCCTTGGAAATAAAAAACAAAAGATAAGTCAGTTCTTACAAACACACACACTTTTCCATGTTTATCATTAATTTCTCCTCATTCAATCTCCTCAAAACCATCTCAAAATGGTTTGGGTGTTTCACTCATGTTTTGCTAAACAATAAAATGTCATCAAGATACACTATCACAAAACTACTAATGAACTCTTTTAACACCTCATTCTTGAGTCTCGTAAATGTGTTAGGAGCATTAAATAAACCAAATGACATTACTGTCCACTCATATAGACCTTCATTGGTTTTAAAAATAGTTTTCCACTCGTCACTTACCCTAATTCTTATATGGTGATAGACACTTTTCAAATCAATCTTAGATTAGAATCTTGCACTGCTTAAACAATCAAGAAAATCTTATATTCTAGGTATAGGGAATTTGTAGTTGATGGTTATCTCATTGATGGCCTGTGAATTAGTGCATAGTCTCCATGTTCCCTCATTCTTTGGTGCTAAGACTATTGGAACTGCACAAGGGCTCAAGCTCTTCCAGGTATCAAACCCTTATCAAGAAGTTCTTAGACCTTCCTTGCAACTTCTTCGTTCTATTGTGGAGTCATTTTTTATGTATGTTTGTTCAGTAAGATGACACTAAGAATGAATTCAATGTAATGTCTTATCTCCCTCATTGGTGGTAGAGTCTTTGGAAATTCATTTGCAACTATGTCCTTCTATTTTTTCAATATTTCCTTCACCTCTTCAAGGAATGTCACCTTATTTTCCCTTGCTCCTCCATCTACAATATGCTCTTCTTCTTATCTTGATACTAGTATCAATGTAAAAAGCTAGTATATCTTCTTCCTTGATCACCCTAAGGAATTCCTTTCCCTCTACAATCATGATCTTGGCCTCCTTCTCTCGTTTTTCTTCACTATTATCAAGTAGGGGTATTAAATCAATCACGTTTCCATCTCTTATGATGGAGTAAGTATTATTTTGTCCATCATGATGAGTCTTGAGGTCATATTGTCATGGTCTTCCAAAAAGAAGATGGCAGGCATGCATTCCAACAATATCAAATACAATTTTATCTTTTACGGGTTTCACACCGGGTCTCACATTTAGATGATGCATTATAAATCTTGGATCTAACCCTCGCATGTCAGCATAAGACCACGCAAATTTAATTTTCTTTGCTTGAAATAATTTAATGAACTCCTTCCTTTCTGATGGACTCAAGGATGCTGCTAAATGAATAAACTTGGGATCCACTTTGATGCCAATGTTAAATTTCTTCATTGGTTCAATAAGGATGGGTGACCTTTAATCTTCATTTTTTGGTAGGGTATCCAACCTCTCTTCCTTAGGTTCCACAGTTGGGTTTTCACCTTTGGAAACATTCGATATTTTTACTTTTTTAGGTTCTAGCACTGCCACACGGTGGTTTTAACCACTAGAACTTTTCATTTTTTTGTATTTGTTTCTTTTATTTTGTGGATTGAGAGTTTGGACCCCTATCTATATCATTATGTCTAGATTGTATTCATTGGTGGAAGAAGATGGCTCAACCGCATTTAGGTATTGGGCCATTGCAAGGTCATTGGGAAAATATAATAGGTCATTTGGTTTGGATAAATCCCAATCATTGAGTTCGGGGTGCATCAGGGCTAAGGATTCATTTGGAAAATTGTCATTAGAAGGTTTTAGGGACATGAACTCATTTGAAGGTTCATAAATTGTATCCCTTAGGTCTATGACATGGGCTTCCTCAAGGTGTTCCATGGAAGTAGGATCAAAATCCCCTTCATTAGAGTCCTCATTGATTTCCATGGGAAACAATATGTGTGGATTAAATAAAAATTTTGAAACACCCCCAATGAAGGTACCTAAGGTTCACCTATCCATCGATTATTCCTAGATGCTTGACCTATATTGGATTCCTTAGGTTCACTTGATACTTGTGTAGAATTCAAACCTTGGTGCTCATTGTCTTGACTTGTGACATTAGGAATGGTAGAATATGTGTGAATAACATCAACCTCTTTATCATGACAAGAATCTTCAGATAGGGAATCACACTCATAATCCCTAGAATAATCCTCACTCTTGAATCCTACCATGTGTACATGTTCATGAAAATCATGCATTGGACTTGAAATTTCCCCTTTGTTTTGATAACCTATTCTAGATTTATCTTCTTTTGATCTCCAAGACAGTTCAATGGGTTCTAGAAATCCTCTATTCTTGAATCATAAGGGTCGTCATCCCTTGTATCCCATTTTTTGCATAATTTGATACCCTTTTCCATATTTCTCAGTTTGAATGTTGATGTGTTGTACTCTTTCCATGGGATTGTTTGAAGTATCATCCTCTTTATAGAGCCATTGTAATACTTCATTTTCCTCCTTCTCTAGGGCTGATTTGTCACTCTCTTACAAAATGAGAGTTATATTTATGAGGTGGATGAGAACTTGATGGTTTTCCATGTGTCTTAGGAGAAGTTGGCAAATCAAATAGGGAAACAAAATATTCCCCCACTCCTTTGAAATTGATTCTACATTGCTTTTCAAAGTTATGCATCATTTCATTCATCTTTTGGTATTGGTCCTTCTTGGCTAGTTCTCTCTCATCTTTGGAAGGTTTTGAAATTTCCATGTTTAATGTAGAAGTCTTGACTGGATTGTCATGTGAACTTGGACCCTCATAACTCATTTTCTCCTTTCCCTTAGTTGATGTAGTTGAGTTAGTTTTCTTAGGGTTTGAAGTAGATGTAGCATTTGATGTTAACTTTGAACATTCCTCTTTATCTTCTTCAATAGTGATATTAGGGATGAATCCTTCACTATTGTGAGTAATAAAGAACTCATGACTTGATGTGTTGCAATATTGAAAGGGATTAGAATCTCCTCGAATTGTCATCTATTCACCCATGTGTGGAAATTTAATGCATTGATGATAGGTGGAAGGCACCGCTTGCATCTCATGAATCCATGGTCTCCCCAATAATATAATATAATTTAGCTTCATGCCAAGGACTTGACATATGGTGTCTTTTTTTATAGGTCCAACTTGAATAGGTAGAACAATCATGCCTTTTGAAGGTCTTTCTTCCTCATCATAAGCCTTAATGGTAATATTCTTTTTAGGATCAATGGATGATTTGGCTAACCCTAAAGACTTGACTAGGCTCAATGTGCAAATATTAAGACCGGCTGCCCCATGAATGAGGACTCTCTTGACCCTATGCCTTTGGATTAAAACTTCTATATGCAGGGGAAAATTTTGAGGGTGGGTAATAGACATATCATCTTGTTTGGAGAATGAAAGGCAATGTGGTCCAATGAGATTTCCTACCATATTTTGAAATTTATCTTCCTCCAAAGTTATATGAACATTAGTCTCTAGTAGGTCTTTTTCCAAGCTCTCTTTGCAGTTAGGAGAAAGTTTCAACAACTCTAATATAGAAATTTGGGCTCAAAATTTGTGTAGTTGATCAACCAAACTATAAGGCTTTATTGAAGAAGATGTTGGTTTAGCCAAAGTAGTGGTTGGAGTGAGACCAAAAGTTTTAGGAGAACTTCCTTGTAGGGTAACTCTTGCTTCTTGACCCCTAATTACAACATTAGAGGTCTCTTTGTTAGGTTTTTCTTTGATTACCACCAGATTGATAGTACTATCATGTCCGGATAGGGCATTAATAGTATTTTCATAGCTATGGGCAAAGTTAACATTGTTTTTTCCTCTTGAGTTGTTTCCATTGTTCCCTCCATTGTTATCATTGGAAGATTCACCTTTCTCATGCTTGTAGAAAGGAGTTTTAAATGTCGTATGATCTTCTTTATTTTGAGGTCCTTCTACCTTAATCACACCATTGTCAATAATATCTTGCACCACATGTTTTAGGTGCATGCAATAATTCATCTTATGTCCTCGATTCCTATGGTATTCACAATGGTTAGACTCACTCCACCATGTAGGCTTGAATTTTGGTTCATAGGGTTGAGCCCTTGGTAAATCAATAATCTTATTTTCAATAAGAGTCCTTAATGCATTTTCAAGTGGTTCACCCAAACAAGTGAAATTCCTCTTAGGTGTTGGTGCAAAGAAAGGCTTAGGCTTGTTAGCCCCTTGATAATTCCCAAAGTTATTATTGTTGGTATTCTTGTTGAAAGGCACTTTGGGTGCTTGAGTCACATTGTTAGCTTGAGTATATCCTCTTGTAAGATTAAAAGGAGTGGCCTTCAAATTATTTGCCTCTACAGCTCCATCATTGACCACACCTTTTTTGTTGTTCCTCATCAAAAACCGGTTATTGTTAGGAGTATTCCTATTTTGTTTATTATTGAAGATATTGTTGTTGTTGTTATTATAAAGCTTAATTTCTCCACTTTTAAGCAATACCTCTTCTGTGGTAACCCCATTCTCAATTAGGTCTTAGAAAGACCTAGGACATTGTAACCTTAATGGATAGTTCATCTCATTACTCAAGCTATTAATAAAGATGTCCATCTTCTCTTTTTCAGGTACACTTCGAGGGTATCTAGTGAATACCGCTCTCCATCTTTACAAGAAAAGTAGGAATCCTTCTCCTTCTGGCTGCTTGGTATTAAATAAATTTATCATCATAACCTCATGTTTGATATTCTAGGAATAATGAGATAAAAATTTGGAGGCCAATTCTACAAAAGTTCAGATGCCCGAGGGTAACTTGGAAAAGCACTCCATTTCCATGCCTCCTAAACTTCTAGGAAACAACCTCATTAAATATGTTGTGTCATGCATGAGCTCTAGGATTAATACACAAAATTCCCTTAAATTATCTTGGGGATTGGATTCTCCTTCATACTTGTCGTATTTAGAAAAAACAAATTATTTTGGAATGGGACCGTAACTAGGGTTTTGTCAAATGGAAAATGACACAAAGCTTCGATGGAAAAGGTTTTAGGAGACCTGCTTTGTTTTATTATGTCCAATTGCATTTTTTATAATTTAAATTGTTTATTCATGACATCAATAGGATTTTCTTTAGCTTGTTTTTGTTTCAGTTGATTTAAATCATAATCATGAGGGAGTTTGACACCTGCTTGTGCTAGGTCTAAAAATTACTTTTCCCTATCTCTATCCAAAACTTTCTCCATAAGTCTCATGAAGAATGGGCTTTGCATGGCTTCATTGACCTTCTCGTAAATTGCCTCTTCATCATTAGGGTCAACATTGCCCCCATTGTTAATTTTACTTAACCCTTGGTGTTAGGGTCAATTCCTCCTCCATTATTATTATTGTTTAACCCTTAGTTGTTAGGGTCAAATCCTCCTCCATTATTATTGTTATTAACCCCACCACCTCCATTGTTATTGATATCCTTATTAACGTAGTTAATTTGATTGGGGTCCATGTTTCCAAATGGGAAAGACATAGTTGGCTCTACCTCCCTTGTAGTTTCTCATGTTGGTCTTGAGGAAGTGAAGGTATCACTAGGAAAAGGAAGCTCATGCCTTCGATATGAATTGCCCGATTGCAGGGTGTTTTTGATGTAGTGAAATCAAGTAAAAGTCGGCATGGACATGAATTGCATAAAATCTTGGCTTTCTCACTTAAATTGATCAATCCCTTATAACTTTGCAAAATGTCCAATAATGGGGATTCTGACTAGATTAAACTTTTGAATAGTTGGAAAATCCAAAAGGGTACTAAAAAATGAAATACAATTTTCTCCAAGCCCTTGGGAAATGTCCATTGTTTTCCCTTCTTTGTTTTTTGGGCATCACTTCCTTGTGTGTAGGCATGACTTAACTTTTCACAGGCATTAACTAGAATTTGTCTATGCGGCACTTTGTAGTTAGTAAGTGGCATTTACTTGTTCATAGGTGTTGGTTTATATCTTCCAAGTGTCACTTTCTAGTGACTCACATGGTGTTTTAATGTTTCGAGGCATTGTTTCAATGTTACAGGCATCACAGAACTTGATGTAGGCAACACTTAAATGTTGATACATGACATTTAGCAGATCAAAGTTATTGACCTTTGGACAACAACCAAGTTCAAATTCAATTATGTTAGCTTAGTTCAATCAAGTGCAAGACTGATCTCATCAGGCATCTCATTCGATCGTAAGCGAAATTCTCAATCTTTCTAAAGTCAACATCAAAAACTTTCTTTGAATCAATGTGCTACTCGCACATCAATTCAAAGAGGGGAAAATGTAACCACGTGGATTTGGTCTTTTCTGACTATAGACCCTATTTTCCCTAAGTGTGATCATACCCCCAATTATGGCTAGACAACTCTTCGATCAGCTGGCATAATTCATGCATATCAAATTTAATCTCCTAAGTTATTTAATGACTAAATTTTATTAATCACCTTAGCCAATCAATTCAATTTAAATCATTTCAAATCAAACATGGCACAGGTAATTAATTTAAAAGGAATTAAATAAATCCCTATTATATCTAATCACTTGCAAAAACCCTATCTTCTAGCTTAAATTAATCTAATTAATTAGCTATAGTTATAATTAATTATCTAAAGTAATAAAAAGCTTAAATAATTAATATTCCTATGTTTGAATGAATATATTAGTTATAATTCATTTCATTAATATTCCCCTAAACCCCTAACCTAACCTATCTCAACCACCTTAACCCTGGGTTCAAACCCATCCCAACCTATTCCCCCCATGCTAAGCCAAATCCTAATCTTAATCCCATCTTAACCCCCTTCCTAATGTTGTCACATTCCTAAATTTTTGATTAGGAACTAAACCCATTTGAGAAAGTCAACTTTCTCAAGCTTGACTCCCTCTAAGTCCACCTTCTCAAGCTTGCTTCTTACACCCTCACCATGCTTCTTAAATGCTCCCATTAATGCATTATTAATGGAGATTCCTCAATCCCATGCCTCATGAATGCCTTTGGCATTTATGTCTCTTACACTTCATTAATGGGTTTTACAACTCCATTAATGACCCATGGCCCCCTCTCTCTCCTCATTTATTCTATAACTAGAATGAGTTTTTGAGCTCAAAGAGGCCCTTAATTTTAGATTGAAACGTATTGTTATGCTGTTAGGATTAACATAGATTCATGTTACATTTTTAGCTTCCACGTTTATGCATTGTTATAATCTTGATTTTCAAAGCTAGAATGTAGGTTTATTGGATATCTTTCTTAGTTTTAATTGAATCTTTCATGCTAGGTTGTATATGTCACTAAAAAAGGTATAATCTGAGGGCTATTATGTTATTTTTCACACTCCTCCTAGTTAGAGAGCAATAGATCAATTTTAGTGGATTTACATGCTTTACTAACCCTATTTTCACTAATGCAATTATCTATTGAAGTGTTGTGTCGTAGGTAACACATGCACAATTTCACACACACATTTTTGGCACCCACCATGGGTAATGATTTTGGATTTTGCCTCATTTCAACATCATTTTCACTAATTTTTCTTCCCAGATTTTAGGTCCAGCCTTGTTTCTGGTAGCAGAAGCTCGCATCTAGGATACACCCTTGCATCGTAGAAATCTAGGCTCGTATCTGGGATTTCCTAGGTCATTTTCAGTATAGGCTCACATCTGGTAAACACTCTGTCGCATCTGGTAGAAGAGGCTTGCATCTAGTTTGTTGCATCATTTCCTATAATTCTAAGATCACATCTGGTTGAATTTTTTGTGGACTTCATTTCCTCACCCCTAACACTTTCACCAGTTGTTGGTTTGATCTTTTGACAGCCTAACTAATGCTCGTAGGTTACTGATAAGGAATTAGGAAGACTTGGCTAATATGTGTGTGTTCGCAGGTGTTTTTAAACTAATTTCAGTACTAACCATTTACAAAGCTTTTTCAAAACTTAACACATTTTCTCAACATTTGTTAAATCAACCAGATTACTATGCTCTTTTCCTTTAAGGAAAATCAAAAAATCAGATGTTGGTTTAACACTTGTAAAGGAATTTGGAGATAAATGGGCAAACAAACTCACACTTTAATTCATTTTTGGAATCAGTAATTGGACAAGCAAGTCACTAAGTCTTGTGGGATAACTGAACAAGTTACATCATTTAATTCATTGGGATCTAAAATTGAACAACACAAATCACTTAACATTGTAGGTAATTGAACATGCAAATATTGTTGACTAAACTTTTGGATCAGAAATTGAACAAGAATTTCATCTAACTTTGGGGAAACTGAACAAAACAAATTTTCTTTCATGCATCCGATTTTCATTAACTTAGGAATATCTAAATTGGGCTCAAAATATCTTGAGGGAACCCTTGATTGAAGTGTTTTGGAAGAAAATGACATGGAATAGGAGAGTATGCTCTTCTTCTTTTGAAGAATCAGAAATCTAGAAATCCTACGCTCGCCAATCCTTTGTATGCTTATTTAACAGTAGAGGGCCTGGCGGTTGAGGAAAAAATATCCCAGGAATGACCCAAGTGAGGACAGGTTTTATGCCAACCCTTCCAACTCAATATAAATAATTTCTTCCTCATAGGCCAAAGCCTCAGAAGACGGAGTCAGTTTTGTTCTCAGAATTTTGACATCATTTCTTGAACATGCTTGGGTATGTGTAGAGCAGAGCCTCTTAAATCTTGCTTGCGAGACCACATATATTTGAGTACTCATAGGGATATATGCCTCAATTTTTCCTTGTGAAATTCTATGGGAGATGGTTTCAAATGGATTGCCCCATCATAAAAAAATGAACTTCATAGACCAAAATACCCGATTCACCCCCAAAAAGGTGATAATCCTTGTGCAAGGCAATAAGTAATTGTCCCAAGACACTCATCATATTGTGCCCTCACTTTCATTTGGAGTCGGCTAATACATCATGACTAAAGCCATTGCGTGCTTGGTGATGGTTGTATTCTGATTAGCATTTGAGTGTGTACCTAAGTCAATGAGCAAGGATTTTCATCCTCTACCTAAAAATAAGGGCATAAATATGTGTTTGTTCCCCTAACAATGCAAATCTGCTTGATGTATCTGAAATATCACTAACAAGATAACACCTTCAAAACAAGAAACAAAATTCAATCCTTGATCTACATGTGTTTTTCACTCACCAACAAGTCTTTGAACACGATCACAAATCAAACAAACTTCACGCACTTTAAAGACAAAATTTTCAAAACTAACAAAATTAGACAGAGACATCAGAAACTTACATCCTAGATTTCCTGGCTTGTATCGAGAATCTTGTCTCGTATCTAGTGTACTTCATCGTATTTGGTTGGCAGATCATCATAGCTAGGGTTAAAGCTTGCATCTTGGGTCATCAGAAGCTCGCATATTGTATTTCTTGGCATGCATCTAGGGGATCGCATCTAGGACAGTGGGCACTTACAGATTAGTGTCTCAGAAAACCTCAATATATTTGGATACCCTTTTGGCTCATTAGTCTTTTCCTATTGTGTTTTCTAGTCTCTCTATTGCCATGTCAAAACACTTAGTCAAACGTCTACCTTGCATGTCTTGTCAATTTCTTGCAATCAGTCTCAATACGTGTGGTCTATCCACTTTTTACAACAACTTAATTGCCAACTCACTGTCAGGGCATTCTAAACCTTTGATGTTAGAATCATTTACTTCCACCAAAACATGAATGAAACTTATACCTAGACACACTCACTTGAATGATTTAATATTCTACCTGACACTATCAGAAAACTTTGACGAAGTTGAGATACAGATACATGGTTAACACAAGATGCAACAAGTATGCTTCCAAAGAATCGGAAGTACCTCCAAGATCACTACAATTTCTATTAGTAATAACTGAGAGGGGGGGGTGAATCAGTGGCCTCAAAAATTTATCTTTTAAACTTCAATCCACCAATTAATACACCTCAGATTATTAAGTCCCTACAAGATGTATGCCTTTGAAATACTTGAAATAAATAACTGTCTTTCAGTTTACCTTGTCTATCCTTCTCCTTGATAACCGATAAGCAATAAAATTTATTTACCGATACTCCGTAAATATGCAGAGTATACCAATCAATCCATAAATGCATATGTGAAATGTAAAACAATAAAGTAATAAACCATACACACATAAAACAAGGATTTTAACATGGAAACTCTGTTAATGGAAAAACCACTGGGACCGGTAGCCCAAATTTTCACTCTACTGAAGTGAGCCCTGTTAGGAGCCAACCCTGTTAAAGGTTATAAACACACTGTTAAGTGCGACCTTGTTAGAGGATTTTTATACATAGATTATCAATAAGTATCTGGCATCTACGCTACCATCCTTGAATCAGCCTACTTCTTAGACTGTCAATAGGCTTTAGGTAAGACCGATGCTACTATCATGAATCAACCTTTTTGGTAATCTGTTAGGATATACCTCAATTATAGAAGATGGTTAAGTCCTGCTTGTTAAGAGACTTAATGCTTCAATGGTTAAACTGAAACACAATGACCTATTTCTAATAGAACTTGAATTGCAGATATTCAGATCTATTTACTTACACTACCTCTCTGATCAATGTATCAATTCAGTTTCTTTGTACTTCACACTTTCTGCTTTGTGATGTTGTGCTTCACTATTCATTGGTGTCTGCAGAATTCTTTATCTCTCCCTTAGCTTGATTGATCAGGACTGTATGAAGCTTAACCTTCACCAGTTTCTCTTCAGCATCTTCTTTCAATTCACTCCCCCGTGTATCTGTTATGCCCTGCATCCCCGTCCCTACATTTTGTTTTCCAAATGTTGAGACCCCCTTTTTGTTTTTATACTTTTGGCTCTTGCCTTGTCTTTTTCTTTGTTTCCTTTTTTTTCCTTCTCCAGGGTTTTCTTCCCTATGGTTTTTCTTCATTCTATTGGTCTCTTGTGCCTCCAGGACCCCAGTTCCAGAGTTGGTCATCCTTTGTTGGGAGCCAAATTCCAGACTCTAGGATTCTTCGTCGTGATGTCTTATTTCATTAAGATGGTATTATCGCATGGAATCCCCAAGCCTGGAATCCAGAGGTCTATCTCTCCAGAGTTTGTAGATGGAAAGGTGGCTTTCTTTTTACCATGGGTATAAATAGAAGTTACCTGTCATTTTCACATTTACCATGATTAAACACTTAAGCAATCACAGCGATTTCAGAGCGATTTATAGCAATTTAGTGATAATCTAGTGCTAATCATTTCGAGCATTTCTGAGCGATTGTGAGTGGTTGGTGGTGGAGAGTTGTGATCGTTTGGCAATTGAAGTTGTTGCAGAGCTTTTGCGGAGGTTTCCTTTCCTCTCCTTTCTGCATTTTTAGGTTCGTACCTCCTCTCCCTTTGGCTTTCTTTCTTTTTGGTTTTGTGGGTCTTGGGTTGCTTTTGCTTTTGTTTGCTTTCCTTGTGTTTCCTTCTGGTTTGCTGCCCGTTGGTGGGTCGACCTTGCCAGAGGGTTGTCCACCCTCTGTGCAGGTGTAATCTAGTCTGTATATAGTGTAGGAAGTTGTAAATATTCTATGCTTTGTATGGTTTCCTGTAAGTGTTTTCTCTGCGGTGTATATATGTATAAATTCAGTGTATATTTGTTGTATATCCCTCCAATCTATATGTATATATCCTTCAACTCTGATGTATATTATGTGTGTATCATGATGGGTAGCCTAGCAAGCTCATCGTGTTGCCTATGTTGCTGGTTTTCATCTACAAGCTTGTTTTATGTAGAATATTGCCTGTTTGAAACTCGACTCTTGGCTAGTTTCAAATAGGCAATTTTCTCTCTCCTCTGTAAACCATCTTGACCTTCATTTATGACCCATGCACGCATTTAAATTTGAGCAAGTGGCCTTCACTTTTTGTGCATTTGGATAGTTGGCTCCGTCATCATCACCATAACTCCCATTTATTACTCACCCGCGTGGCGCCCATGTGGATCTGACAGCCCACTTTTTGTACACCTCTACCAATGGTTATTTCCCTAGGCTCTAGGTCTCTTGACATCACCCATTTCGTGTCCTTCTTTCTAAGAGTGATAAAATTCCTGGACCCAGATGGTTAATTAAATTCCTAAGTTCACAATATGTATATGTATGCTTTCCGAAGTTTTTTTTTAAACGAAGATAACTTTTTCAGAGGGAAGAAAACACCATGATGGTAAGATCTCTGAACCCCAAAGTATATGTCTATTAATGGGCTTTGAAGGTCGCCTTTCCTTGCAGGTTTCTGGAGTAGTAAAATTTACAAATATGTCTAAAGCTTCTACATCCTCACCACTCAAAAGTATGGAACTACCTTCCACGGCAAGTACCAAGGCAGCAGTCAGATCTAAGTTGGAAAAAGCCCTAGAGAAGATGCCTTTGAGCTTGAAATATGTAAAGGACAGAGTCATCACGGGATCAAAGATCAATTCCAAAGTCTAGTTCATCACCGACACTAGCGTCAAAACATGGCCAGAAATGCAGGCCTTGGTCAAAGTTATGTACATTCAGTGACAGGTCAGGGATCCTTTGGCCATTCAAATTAGAAACTCTAGGATTCTCAAGGCGGCTTGTTTCCCGTGCTCTGTGTAGTCACCAGAGCTTATTCTCACACTTTCAACACACTACAACACATCTATCCATGTTGTTATGATCACATCCCCAGAGCCAACAGGGTAACCTACTCCCTTGGTGTCCCTCTATCCTGATACCTTCCAGAGGGGCTTGGGGATCCCCCAATTTGACAAACCAACTGTGGTCACCCGGTTAGATGCCTTGGTCCAATTCGCTCAGTTGGAGTAAGCGGCCCGTATATAAATGAACAATCATCAGCTAAAGACCCCGAAGAGGGATCCCAAGAGGATGAAGCTGCAAATCCCCAAGGCCAAATTCAAAGAAAGCATCCAAATGGGGATGATAGCCTTATGCCAGATCTTTGGACAACAACATGCCCGGGAGTTCTCCAGGTGGATGTACTACTTTTTTCTAGGTATTAGCACAGGCGAGGAGTATTTTGATTGGGCTACCATAATCTCCAACCATGTGGACTCCCAATTCCTCTAACTGGCCAAGAAGAAGAAATTTTATATGACTTCTTATGTCCTCTGGGCCCTGACACATCAACGACCCCATACCAATAGGTTACTTACAGAGGGTGTGCTTAGGATCAGCCTGGGATAGAAGGCCCCTTGGGACCACTTCCCACAAATACAATGGGAGGCCAGCTTCCCCAATTTTTTCTAGGTAAATGATGCCTTCATTTACTATGACCTACTCACAACCACCCGGGATGGAGGATATCACCTTTCCACAGAGGCGATGAATTTGGTCCAGAGTTATGGACATTATTATATACAATTTCAGCAACATACTTATATAAGGGTGACCGGCTTCTCTGGGAAACCCTACTTATTGCCCAAACACTGTGGGGATAAGATAGTCCTCCTGGAATATTATGGCGAATGATGGAGCTACACGCCTTCTTCACCTTGAAGAAGGTAACAAATATTCCATTCATAATCACTTGTGGGAATTATTCATGTAGTTTGACCACCGCCAAAGAGGCGGATAATGAGCTTAAGAGCTATAACTTGGTAGAATTCTACTTAGCGCGGAAACATTTTTATCTGCATGCAAGATTGCAGCAGGGCTTCCTCGGGCATTGGAACCCCACCAATATCATATGGAGGACTTTCGGGAAGATTTCTAGGATGACGTAGACATCTGGGGGTGGCATTTTGTCAGGATGACCACAGGGATGATGGAGAGATTGAAGCTCCTGAGATTCCTGGAGGACTTTTTGGATACCGGCTCCACGATCGATCCCCAGTACAAGGAAAAGGGGATTGATAAATTGGCCCTTCCACTAGTGAACTGGGATGCACAAGAAGGGCCCACAATTGAAGAGTTCACTCGCAACATAGTCGAATGTAGCCACCTCTACTTCAAAAAGGTGTGCCCTGAAAGCGTCTGTCGGGTGGCCCAACCGGTACCAAAGTTAACTTTGGGGGCCGGGAATTCCTCACAAAGAGTAGATAAAGGAAAAGGGGTAGATGTAACTCCCACTATGCAGGAAGTCCCTATTAAAGAGTAAATAAGGCGATTGGTAGCAACCTCCCAACAAATGAAGAAGAAGCTAATCACACGGCTGGCTACCTTGGTGCTTATGGCCAGGCCAATTCATCCTCCATCCTCCCCTTCACTAGTAGCCTTGATGTTCAAGGCAACAGGGGTGGATCCGATGGAGCAAGCAGCAGTAAGGGATGTAGGCCCACCCTTGATTACTTGGAGAAGGAGGAGGCTTGACCCGAAACCCAAGAAGGAGCCAGAGTTGGGGATGCCCCAAACTCCACAAGTTGAGATCTTTTCTTCTGACTCCTCGAAGCCAAAAATGGAACTAGAGCTTGCTAATGTCCTAGCCAACCCTCCCCCGCAGGATGAGTTTGATTATGTTTTTGCAAATGATGAGTTCAGTAATCTAAGGGGGACATCGAGAAGATAGAGGCTAAAGTCCCAGTAGAGGAGGAAGTTGAGGAACAAAGACCTACACAAGAGCAGGAGGAATAGATGGAAGAAGAGGAGGTAGAGTAGGAGATCGCTTTTGAGGTTCTAGAGATGCAAGATACAGGGGTGGACCAACAAAAGCAGAGTGAACAAGCGGCATCCACTGAGGGAACCAGACCTACGGGAGCAACCGTAACCTCAGCCACCATGTTCCAAGTGCCACTCCTCAGAGTGACCTTTGGACAGGTAATAACTATGGTACAAATGCTAAATCTTGGCCCGGTACCTCCCCTATTACCAAAGGACATATCAGAAGAAGAAGAGATCCTAGCGACAGAGGCCGAAGAGTAAGAACAACAAGAGGAGGAAACCCCAAGGACAACTGATAAAGGTCCAGATGAAGCTAAATATAAAAAGGACAAGGCTAAGGAAACAAACATCAGTGAGGGAGATGTTCCTGATGAAGCCCAAGATAAAGAGAAAGGGGTGGGTGAGACTCACACCACTGAGGAGGAACAACAATAGGACACCAGGGAAGAACTAAAAGAATAGACTTTGGCAAACAAGCCATCTCTACTGCCTCAGTGGTTAGTTGAAAGCAAGAAGAGAAAAGTCCCATCCACCCCTAGAGCTCACCTCTCCCTAGCCAAAATGATGGCTCAGGTCCAGGGCCCACCAAAGGCCAAGAAATCCTGGACAGTTCATACTCTTCGAACCGGGCCAAGGGAGAAACAATTGTCATTGTTGCAATACCTCCCCCAGACACCGATGAGGAAACTACCAAGGCCAAAGATTATGATATCATAGAGATATCACTGGGAAAAATGGGGAAATAGGGTGAAGTGAACCTGTTAAAGGAGGCAACCATAGCCGTGGAGGTGCAATACAAAAAAGAGGCCCAAAGGCTCAAAGCGGAAAAATAAAAGACAGCGAACCTTATGGGATTGCTTACTAAGCTATCCAGGCCTATTAGTGCCATTCCCCACAAAGGCCTCCACATCTGACACACCATTACCCCAGAGTGACATAGACTCCCTGCGAGCAATGAAGAAGAAGGCCCAAGTGGTCGATGAGTGGGTCACTCCGCAAGTAGGAAACACTTGGTGTTTCCTGGTATCTACCCTCCTAGATTTATATGTGGCATGATAGGTTCTGTATCAGGTGGAAACCATCCTTAACATATGGGAGGGTGATGTGGAAAACTACAAGGCATGGAAGGTAGAACTAGAAGAACTCCTTAGCCTTGGGGAGGAAATGGTCTCTGAGTCTGGGATTCTGGGAGAAGAATCATTCAATTTTGTGAGGACCCAGCACTCTAGACTTGACCTCACATTGGAGGTACTCAAGAAACTAGTAGGGGTTTTACATGATAAAGTCAACACAGTTCAGTATTCTTCAAATATGTACAAGGCATTTGTCACAAAGGTCTCCGGAGCTAACCCATTCAGCACTGATACATGCACTCCAGAGGAGTACATTTTGGGTAAGTTTGATGAATTAATGGAGTCCAAATATCAATCCCCAGAGGGAGTGGATGGGACTCAAATGACAGGGATAACTTGCATGATCCTTAGTGTCCATGACATGGCAAAAATGGCCGATGAGTTCAACAATAATGTTCTGGAGTTAGGGGAACAAATTGAGGTAGCTAAGTACCGGCAGTCTAGCCTCAGAGAATTTGATGAGGATGGAATCTCCCACCTTCTCCAAACCTTCAATGACAATAAGAAATAATAAAGTTTCTCTGGAGGCCGAAGAAAACCCAAGAATTCTGTATTCTTTATTCTTTCAGAATGTAAGTTCCCAGATCCCAGAGTCCCTCATCCTAAATTTTGCATTCTTTCAAGTGATCTGTGTCTCAGTCCCCAAGGCTGACCGGTCACTTTCAGAAGTGACTAATAAAGACTGTCAGAGGGTAGTTGGCTACATTGAGGAACGTTAGATCAACAGTGGGTTTTCTGACAGATGGTCTTCTTGAGGTGCTACTTTGGACGTACACCTGGCACATTGGAGACAGGGTGCCACATTTCCCATTTATGAGGCATGTAGCCTTGATCCCTGGGGATCAGCTGTATTCCTTCTCTTTCTCGACTCTCTTCTCAAGGCTGATTCTTCCACTCTACCTTCTTGTCTTATTCTTCTGACATGTCAGGCCTATTCCATCTCAAGGTCTTTTGTAGGGTGGTGCAGGTAGTACCGGCCCCCAGATATTATATTTTATTGTGGTGTAATGTAAAATAGGGTTAGGGTTAGGGTTAGATGAAAATGTGTATAAACAGTAATTCTGGCCCTTTTCCAAGGGTCGGCAAAATTGATGATTTTTCTGTCCACAGTAATAGAGAAGCAGTATTTTCATTTCAGTTGCAAAGCTTAATGCTCCATTTTTTAAGCATTCAGTAGTTAGATGCTCCCTTGGAGCCACCATTGTATCACTCACCAGTGCTTGATGGAAGAAATATTGATGAAGAAGGGAGAGTTCTTGAAATGATGTTGTTGGCATTCGATCTTCTGAGTTAATGGTATTTTATGTTTTATGTTCTTCATGTCTTCTACTCTGATATTTTAAGTAGCTTAATGACCTCCTTTCCCTTGCTACTAATCAAATATGGACTGATGGTTGTGTGTTTCTTAGATATTTAGTATAGTATATCAGAGCATTATTGATGTATGGGATGTTTAAACATAAATATAAGTAGATGAGACATTTCTAACCCTGCAGGATCTTTTCAGTTTATTTGCTAAGTGTAGAATGCTTGGAGAAACCTTACCTTCCTGAATCCCTAGAGAGAATGAGTTGAAGAAACCAGCTATCCCCCTCGAAAATAGTCACTTCTCCCAACCGATCCCTGCACCCTTGAGACCTAACACCCAAGTGATTGGAGGCCCAGGGATTCTCACTTCCCCGAATAACCTTTGCAGGCAGAGTTGGCTAGTACCCCGGTACCCGGTGACAACTTATGACTGTTGGTGGACCCAGTCAACAAAACCCCATCAACAATATATGATTGCTTGTGGAAATTAATTATGCTTGTCTCTTATATAGACATGATATTCCTTAACTCTTGGTTCTTGATTCTTGATTCTTGGCATGAAAAACAATCCAGCCAAATTGATTTACAGCTTTAACTCTTGATTTATCGTGTAGTTATCTTCTTGCCAGCTGTATAAATCATCTTTAAATCACTTACTTAAGTGTGGTCAAATAAAACAACTATTTAATTCTATCCTTAAGCTCTGCCAGCTAGATATTTTTTCATATTTTGATCTCTATGTTCTGTCAGTCAATTCTGTAGTTCGTCACCGGTTACAACTGCTAGTTCCGTCGGTGCAACTTTAGTTAGCTTTAGGATCTCCATCCATCAAGCATCATTGGATATTTCTCATCGGGAAACACTATTTTTATCTCATCGGGCATCCTATGATTCTTCTTCATTAGGCAACACTGTCTTCTGCTAGTCGGGCATCACTGTAACTTTATCTCTGTCTTTACCGATGGTGTGCACTCTGCCGGTGTGGTTTGTCACTTAGTGAATACTTGAATTTTATGCATTGTTGAAAGCATAACCTCTATTCCATTGATTATCTAAAGTCTTTGGCATTATGTATATGACCGTACAGATGATATCAAGTTGACATTAGTGATAATACAAACTATTAGCTGATTTAATGTCTTGCATCATCTTCAACTTAACATTATCAAACATTCAATCAGTTACATGTCATCAATCTCTCCCTTTGGCATTGATGGAAACATACTATATTATCACACTATACTATTTCTAGTACAACATGAAATACAATTGTTGAGATTCATCAAATTACCAAACAGTTTGTTTTCATAATTGATAAAAATATTTGACTACTGGTAAGCTCTGTGTTAGCTTAGATTTGATTCTTCCATCTTTCTCTGTTTCTTCTTCTGATGTGTTGTGACCTTAGTTGGTGTCAATTTTTTTTTCTCTTCTTATTTGATGTCTCTGTCTTGTATTTGCAACTTTTATACAAGTAATCTGATAATGAATAGTTTTTTATGATAATATGGATATATTGTCTCCCTTTGACAATAATTCCAAACAAGTATTTTCACAAATATCTGACATTCTGTAAAACAATTTCTTCTATCCATAATATATTCCTTGAATTTCCCTTATCTATCATCAATATAACAGTTTTCTCTGGTGCTCGGTTCTGATATATACATTTCTATATATAGATGTAGCTTTGAAGTTCAGCTTCTTCTTGCATCAATCATGAATGATATTCTGATAATATATGGTTGATGTAGCTTTCAGTCCTTTTACTGACTGATAGACATTGGTTTGACCCCTAGTCTTTCCCTTAGGTACTCAAATGTATCCTTGGGCAGTGGCTTGGTGAAGATATCAGGCAATTGTTCTTTTGATTGCACATATTCAAGTATGACCTCTTTTTCTCAAACCTGTTCTCTCAAATAATGATACTTGATGGCAATGTGTTTAGTCTTTACATGCATGACTAGATTCTTGGAAATATTTATTGCACTAGGGTTATCACAATAGATAATTACCAGTTCTTTGATCTTCATATGCATATCTTCCAGCAACTATTTGATCCATGCAATATTTGAGCAATTTGTAGTAGCAATAACATATTCTGCTTCTGTAGTAGACTAAGAGATGCATCCTTGCTTCTTGTTGATCCATGTGACAAGTCTATCACCCATAAAGAATGCTCCTCCAGTTGTTCTCTTCCGGTCATCAAGATTTCTAGCCCAGTCAGCATTGGTAAACACTTTCAATTCAAATTTTCCTTCTCTTCTATACCATAAGCCAAATTCCTCAGTATTCTTTAGATATCTTATAATTCTTTTCACAGCAGTTATATGTGATTCCCTGTGGTTAGCAGAAAATCTAGCAACAATTCCTACTGCATGTGCAATATCTAGTCTTGTGTGTACAACATACATGAGTTTTCCTATCATTGATCTATATAGAGTCTGATTTACCTCTGTGGTCTTGTCTTCTTTTGTTAATTTACATCCATTAGCCATCGGTGTTCCAACAGGTTTGGAATCTTCCATCTTGAATATTTTCAAAACTTCTTTGATGGATTTGGATTGTGTAATGAAAATACCTTCACTTTGTTGAATGATCTATAGACCAAGAAAGAACTTGATCTCTCCAAACATAGACATCTCAAATTCTTTTCTCATCTCATCAGAAAATGATTTGCATAGCATATCATTGCCTCCAAATATGATGTCATCAACAAATATTTCATCAATCAAAGTGTTAGCATTAGTATCTTCTTTCAAATAAAGATTACTATTTTCACTAGTCCTCATGAATCCAATACTTATTAGATAGGAATGAAGTCATTCATATCAGGATGTGAGAGCTTGTTTCAATCCATACAAGGCTTTGTGAAGTCTACATACCATGTTCCTCTTTTCTAGATCCACAAACCCTTCTGGTTGCTCAATGTATACCTCTTCTTCAAGCATTCCATTTAGGAATGGTGACTTGACATCCATTTGATATACTTTGAATCCTTTGTATGCAGCATAAGCAAGTAGAATTCTTACTCCTTCTAGCCTAGCAACGGGTGAAAAGGTTTCTCCAAAGTCTATACCTTCCTCTTGTGCATACCCCTTGCATACTAGTCTTTCTTTGTTCCTTGTGACTTCTCCATTCTCATTCAGTTTGTTCCTAAATATCCATTTTGTACCAATGACATTCTTGTCATCTGGTCTTGGCACAAGTGACCATGTCTTGTTCTTTTCAATCTCATCATTCATAACACTTATCCATTCTTCATTATCTAGTGCAGCATTGACAGATTTTGGTTCAAACTCACAAATTAAGCAATTTGAGTTTAAAGACTTACTTCATGTTCTTGTACCAACTTTCTTATCTCCTATAATCTGGTCCTCTAGATGGTTCCTTCTTACATATCAGGCAAGTATAGGTACAACTCTTTGTATATCAGCTTGATCTTTATTACCTTGCATATTATCTTGATAATTATCCTGACCATCGATAACAACATTCTGACTGTCGGTTGCAACATTCTATTATTCTGGATTTAAGCATTGTTTCTCAAGTAGAGTTATGAGTTCTTCACAGTATACAAACTTTTTGTAGTCTTCTAGTTCTTTTGTGCTTTCCAGCTCATTCTTTTCTGCAAATTCATCAATCTTCACATTTGCAATTTCAACTATTTTGTTAGAAGCCTTGATTAGACATTTAAAATCTTTTCTTTTGGTAGAATACCCCAGAAAAATACCTTCATCACTTTTGGCGTCAAGCTTTCCATTTCTATCATCTTTTGAGACATAGCATTGACTTTCAAATATTTTGAAGTAACTTACATTGGGTGTTTTACCATACCATAGCTCATAAAGAGTCTTATTTGAGTCCTTCTTCAATTGTACTCTATGAAGTATATAAATAGCAGTGCTAACAGCTTCTCTCCAGAAGATCTAGGTGATGTCCTTCTCTATCATTAGTGTTCTTGCATAGTCAACTATTTATATGTTCCTTGTCTCAGCAATCCTATTTTGTTGTGGTGTTCTTGGTGTAGAAACCTATCTTTTTATACCATGCTCATTACAGAAATTAGTGAATTCATCTGATATAAATTCTCCTCCTCTATCTGATCTCAAACATTTCAGATCCTTTCCACTTTGTTTTTCTACCATAGCCTTATACCATTTGAACATCTTGAATGCTTTAGATTTTTATTTTAAAAACATGATTCTCATCATTCTAAAGTCATCATCAACAAAGAGAATAAAATATCTATATCCATAATAGCTCTTTGTCCTCATAGGGTATCAGTATGGACTAACTCTAGAATATCATTAGATGTATGGGTTTTTCTTTTGAAACTAGACTTTGTCATTTTACCTTTTTGACAATTCTTTTTTTTTTAAGCAAAAGTGGACAAGCCACTATACATATATATATGTATGTATGTATGTATGTATGTATGTAAACACTGGTTCAAGAGCTCCTCTGGGAAAGAACCAGCAAGAAAACCCAGAATCCTTGCTCAAATACAATGTTTACATTCAAAATAAAGTACCCTCCCTATTACATTGGTCAAATTATCATACTATAGCATCAAAAATTGCCTATAATAAAAATAAAGCACTATGGCTTTGTACAAAGCATCAGTATTACTGGTCGGCTAACCCTAATGATCGATATCATTTGTTAGTTAAACCTGTCCATGCTTGCATTATCGGTTTTTTCTGTTGGCTTGTGTTGGTCATTTTATCATCGGTGTTGTTTATTGTTGTCTTCGGTGTTGGTAATGATTTATTTCAGTTGTTGGTTGATGGTGTCATTGGTGTTGGATATATTTTGGGCTGGAGTCCATTGTGGTCGGTGTCGGTTATGCCCATTGTTAGTGTCGGTGCTGATCCTTGTCGGGTAGCACTAAAATCGATATCCCCATGGTACCTGACCCATATACAACCCCAAAAAAAGAAATTTTGTATCATCTCAAGCCTGAAATATCATAAATTTTTTTGTTCTTCAAAATCTGACACTATCAAGGGGTCAGGTATGTCAGCAACTATACAAAACTGCAAAATTTGACGCTATCTAATACTTGCATTTCTCTTGCTTCTCTGCATCCTCCGCAACCTGGTGTGAATGGTGAGGCCATTCCATAACTGATGTATTTGCTCCCATCTCTGTTGCAGCCGACACCCCACTGGTAGCCCCCATCCCATGAGCCATTCGGATGGTTTTGGTTCTTGCACATGATGTTGTCTGGCTTTGTCATCATCGGTAAGCCTCTTACACTTCTTTTCCTGCTTATTTTCATCATGTTGTCAAAATTCACATGACACAACCTTTTGTGCCACAGCCATATGTCTTTGTTTCTTGGTCATCAAGCAAGTGGGGTTAGTATCATTCATATAGAATAAGTTACCTTTGGTCTGTTCACTGGTACCAATCAGTTTTCGTGATTCATTAAAGATCTTTGCCTTCTTGTTCTCAAATGCTACTCTATGACCTGAATTATTTAGCTAAGAAACACTCAACAAATTATAATTCAATCCTTTTACCCAATAAGCATTTTCACATTTAATCAGGTTATTCAACATTACTATTCCTTTACCTTCAATTTGACAAGGTGAATCATTTCCCATTC
>MU225872.1:1615921-1676121 GCA_018584345.1 Thuja plicata
TCAACATCATCATCTGGTTCAGTGTCAGTATCTTCATCTTTGCAAGCAGCTAGATAGCTAGCCTTCTTGCCTTTGTCCTTGTAATCTCGGGTATCACTTCTTTCTAATCATCGGTAACCTCTGTAATATTTGCTATCACCTCTATCATATTTCTTCTCAAAAGATCTATTGTCACTTCTATCATCTTTTCTTTTGTTAGGACATCTTGCCACAAAATTTCCAATCTCTTTACAATTGAAACATACAAGTGGTAACTTGCCTTTGTATTTACCTTTGCCTCTTAGCATTCTTCTCACCATGAGTCCTTCAATTTCATCTAGATCTTCTTCTTCACTTTCGCTTTCACTGTCTCTTCTAGATGAGTGTCTCTGACTAGATTTTCTTATTCTCATAGAAGACTTGAATGCAGAATCTAAGCTTGGTAAGACAATATTATCAAAATTATTCATCTCAAATGAAATCAGTCTACCAATCAGGATATCAAGAGTAACTGTAATATTTGCTATTGCTCTCATTTCTTGAATAGCAGAGACTCTAATAGCATATATGGGCAATAGGGTTCTTAATATTTTACTTACCACTGTCACCTCTTCAAGTGTACCTCCAACGCCTTGTATAGCATTGACTACTTTTATTCTTGTGCTGTACTGAGCGATGTTTTCACCTTCTTTCATTTTGAGATCATCAAAATTTCCTCTAAGGCTTTCTGCCTTAGCTCTCAGAACATTTGCATCACCTCCATCTACAAGCTTCAACTTGTCCCACATTGTCTTTGCATTTTTACAATCTTTGACATCCTCAAATTCAGCATTAGAGAGTGAGGTTGAAAGCTCGATAACCACACAGTTATGTTCATGCTTTACTCTCAATTGATCTACTGTCAATGGTCCTGTATGCAACACATATGCAGTATCTAGGTATTGAGTAATATCATTTCCAATACTTGATAAGTGAAGCTTTATTGTGCGTTTCCATGAAGCAAAGTTGTCCTTGTTCAACTTGGGCACATCTCATATGTTCATCTTGTGATCTTTACTTAGGTCTTGAAACCTTCCTTCTAAGCACACAAGATATGATACCAATTGTTAGTAATAATTGAGAGAGGGGGAGGGGGTGAATTAGTGGCCTCAAAAATTTATCCTTTAAACTTCAATCCACCAATTAATACACCTCAGATTATTAAGTCTCTACAAGATGTATGCCTTTGAAATACTTGAAATAAATAACTGTCTATTAGTTTACCTTGTCTGTCCTTCTCCTTGATAACTGATAAGCAGTAAAAATTATTTACTGATACTTATTAAATATGTAGAGTATACCAATCAATCCATAAATGCATATGTGAAATGTAAAATAATAAATTAATAAACCATACACACATAACACAAGGATTTTAACATGGAAACCCTGTTAAGGGAAAAACCACAGGGACCGGTACCCTAAATTTTCACTCTTCTGAAGTGAGCATTGTTAGGATCCAACCCTGTTAAAGGTTACAAACACACTATTAAGTGCGACCTTGGTAGAGTATTTTTATACATAGATTGTCACTAAGTATCTGGCATCTACGCTACCATCCTTGAATCAGCCTCTAGACAGTCAATAGGCTTTATGCTAATCTTACTACCATCCTTGAATCAACCTCCTTCTTAGACTGTTAATAAGCTTTAGATAAGACCGATGCTACTATCATGAATCAACCTTTCTAGTAATCTGTTAGGATATACCTCAATTATAGAAGACGGTTAAGTCCTGCTCTGTTAAGAGACTTAATGCTTCACTGGTTATACTGAAACACAATGACCTATTTCTAAGGCAACTTGAATTGAGATATTCAAATCTATTTACTTACACTACCTCTCTGATCAATGTATCAATTTATTTCCTTTGTACTTCACACTTTCTTCTATGTGATACTGTGCTTCACTGTTAATCGATGTCTACAGAATTCTTTAGCTCTCCCTCCACTTGATTGATTAGGACTGTATGAAGCTTAACCTTCACCAGTTTCTCTTCAGCATCTTCTTTCAATTCACTCTCCCATGTATCTTATTGCTTGTAGAAATGAATTATGCTTGTCTCTTATATAGACATGATATTCTTTAACTCTTGGTTCTTGATTCTTGATTCTTGGCGTGAAAAACAATCCAGCCAAATTGATTT
Organism: Thuja plicata; assembly: GCA_018584345.1. Taxonomy (NCBI): domain Eukaryota; kingdom Viridiplantae; phylum Streptophyta; class Pinopsida; order Cupressales; family Cupressaceae; genus Thuja; species Thuja plicata. The sequence goes on from MU225872.1 coordinate 1,618,085, forward strand.
ACGGCTTTAACTCCTGATTTATCTCATAGTTATGTTCTTGCTAGCTGTATAAATAATCTTTAAATCACTTAATTAATTGTGGTCAAATAAAACAAATAAAACAACCAGTTAAGTGTATCCTTAAGCTCTGCCAAGTAGATATTTTGTCATTTTCTGATCTCTCTATTCTGTCGGTCAATTTTACAGTTCGTCATCGATGACAACTATCAGTTCTGTCGGTGCAAATTCAATTAGCTTCAGGATCTCCATCCGTCAGGCATCATTGGATCTTTCTCATCGGGCAACACTATTTTCAGTTTGTCGGGCATCTTGTGATTCTGCTTCATCAGGCAACATTGTCTTCTACTCGTCGGGCATCACTGTGACTTTATCTTTGTCTTTACCAATGGTGTACACTCTATCGTTGTGGTCTATCACTTAGTGAATACTTGACTCTTATGCATTGCTGAAAGCATAACCTCTGTTCCATTGATTCTCTGAAGTCTTTGGAATTATGTATATTACGGTACAGATGATATCAAGTTGACATCAGTGATAATACAAACCATTAACTAATTTAATGTCTTGCATCATCTTCAACTTAACATTATCAAATATTCAATCAGTTACATGTCATCAGTTTTGGTAAGGAGAAACATCTCGTGGTTCCTTGTTCAATTTAGATTATCTTGAAATGGAACAAACCACTCATGAATGGAGTAAGGCTTTTGAGGACTACAAAAATAATAAAAACCAAAATCACGAAGATAGTGATGAGGAAAAAGAACCACACTTTGATAGTCCTTTGTTTGAATCAGATAGTGAGGAAGACATCACTGAAGAAGAATACAATAAATTCAAACAGAGCAATAAATTTCAAAAGATAATGGAAAATATGATTGAGGAAGATAAAGAGAAATACATTCTCCATCTAGCATCCACTGGCATAAAATTACCTAAGGATTATGATGTGGAACAACTAAAATAAAAGGAGGTGTCAACTCCTATATCTATTCTTGCCAAACAACTCACCTTGATGCAAATAGAGCTTGCAACTCTCAAACAAGAGAAGGCTAAACCCAAGACAAAATACTCTTTGGACTCCATTTCTTCATTTGCTTTTGAAAAGAGTATTACTATGATTCCATTTCCTCCTAACATGACAAGGCCAAAATATGACAAATATATGTGAGAGACCGACTCACATTACCACGTAAGAGAATTTTGTGCTCTAAGCATAGAATACATGCATGAACCTACATACCTCATGAGGATCTTTCTTGGAAGTCTGGGAGGCAATGCCATGGAGTAGTTCTCAAAACTTACACATAAGGTAAAAAATTTTGAGGAGTTAATTCAATGGTTTATGCAACATTACTCCTATAATATTCAGCATGATGTGACTAGGATGGATATGTGCAACACTAAACAAGAGACTAGCAAATCCTTTACACACTTTCTACAAAGGTGGAGGAAAGTCTTTGCACGGTATTCAAGAGCTATTCCCAAATCTGAGAAACTAGAAATTTGTGTTAATAACCTGGTACCTGAGTTGAACTACACATTTCAAATGCAAGAAACCCCTAGCTTTGACAGGATGATAAAAAATGCCATCTGTATCGAAGAAGTCATGGTTAAAAAGGGAGAAATCAATCTCCAAGGTGAAAAGAAATCTACCAACTCCAACAACAAACCAAAATGGTGCAAATAGAACAAAAATGTTGTTAATTATGGAGTGGTAGACACATCCAATTTTGATCCTAAACCTGTGGTGTTCAATCTGACTAACAGCATGAAAGCAAGCAAAGATGCCAAGGAAGCAACCCCCGTACCCAAAGCAAACAATGATAATAGAAAGGGTCGGCCATGGACCTCCAATCCTCAAAGAACATTCACTCCTTTGGGAGAGCCTCTTAAAACTATTTTGAAAACACTATTAGACAAAAAAGTTCTCAAAATCCCAAGTTCCAAACCATAGGAGTCAGAGTTCAAACCAAGATGGTGGGATGACAATTCTTACTATGTCTTTCACAAAAACAAAGGACACAAGACTAACAACTGTCTTAAACTCAAACATGTTATCCAAGACCTTATTGAAGGAGGCAATATCAAGGTGGAAGGACACACCACTAATGAATATCATACAACATTTAACAAGTTGCTCCCTAATTACGAGAAAGGGGAAGCATCCAAAGGAAAAGGAAATGAGGTGAACTACACCTACTCTAAAAGTGATAATGTGATTAACATGTTATACATTACAACTGAATCAATTAATGTATTCACTATCAAAGGTGTTCAAAATACATCTTCTCAATAAAATGTTTTGACCCGATGTCAAGCACAAGTCACGATCAAAGGACCTAATTCTACATCAAAACCAGCATCAACATCCAAGGTTCCCATTGTCACTATCCATAAACTGACAGTGAAAAAACAAACAGTTACTACTCCTACAGCCAAGTACAACCTGGTGGATCAACTACAACAAACCTCTTCTAAAGTTTCCATTTTTGAGTTGCTTAAAATATCCACAGTGGATAGGGAAATCCTGGAACAAGCCATACATGCAGCTAATGTACCAAAGGACCTTATTATAGACAAATTCCAAGCAATGGTTAATCACATCTCAGTGTCACATTACCTCTCCTTTTCTGATGAGGATGATAAATCATTGACACATCCACATAATCAACCCCTTCATATTGAAGTCCTCAATCATAAATCCCATGTTAGATGTGGATTGATAGATGGAGGCACAAGATTAAATATTTGTACCCTTAATCTGATCAGGAAACTGGGTCTTTCAGAACATACCATTGAATCTAGAAGAAAAATCACTATCAAAGCTTATGATGAGGAAGAAATATCCTCTAAAGGTCTTGTTTTTCTACCCATCAGAGTCGGGCTGATTGAAAGGAATGTAATCTATCAAGTTCTGGATCTACCCCTAGCTTACAACATACTGTTAGGGAGACCCTGGATTCATGAAATGCAAGTTGTGCGGTCTACCTTCCACCAATGTATCAAGTTCCCACATAATGGGGTGGAAGTGACAATCCCTGTAGATGCCAATTATACTTGCAACAATATCAAGGTAGGTAGTATGGTTCCGCATAACAAGGAGGCTAAAGATGAGATTGATCCTAAGACTACTAAGGACATGGTGATGAAAATCTTTGGAAAAACCTTAAAACTCAAAGAAATAGGTATGGGAGAATACAAGATGGACATGAGCCCATCATTAATAGAGCTCTTAGTATCACCAAGATCCTATGGAAAACCCTCCTCATCATTCACACCTGCTGCATCTCAAATGCTAGAAATACACAAAGAAACCGGCATGGTTAAGGCATCCACATCTTCTTTAGATAATGAAGAAGAACAGGCAGTCTTGGCCTGGTTTTACAAGGGAGAACCAAAGGAAGCTAAGGTAAAACAAGTGGAAATATCCTCAGAGAAGTATGGAAAAGGATATGATCTCCTCAACAAAATGGGATATAAAGGAAAATGACCTTTAGACGACAAAGGAAAAGGACTCATTTAACTTGTAAACATGAAATTAAGGGAAACTAAAGATAAAACAAGGCTAGGTTTCAATAAATCTACAAACCCTACTTAAAGGAATAGTCTAGTTTTTGATAAAGGGAGTGATGAAATAGAAGAAATAGAATTGGAACCATGGTCCTATTAGTTCCTTTTCTTGCTGACATAAAAATACTCTAAGACAGATTTCTCTATTGATCCCAGACACTGACCACACAAGATACAAAATGATAGAAATAGGGTTTTAAGCCCTCTACACTTTGAGCTCCATAAACTCGGGTGGGCTAACCCTTCTAACTCAGAACAATCAAATCACTAAATTATTCCAATAGAATATGAATGGAATTATAGGAATTAATCACTGTAACATTTATTTAACAGACCAAACATAAAATTAAAGATCAATTTTAATAGTGATAGTCACCTAATTTAATGGAGAACAAACAAGTGCTTAATCCTAGGGTATGGAGTCACTATTGTATAGCTTTAACCCTTTTACTCATTAACATAAATATTGAGACAACTATAGAATATGAAATAAACATAGACATACCTTATATATCTATCCTCATACACATAACAGATTAATTCATCAAATTTATTATAAAATCTGAATCCCACTGAAAATAATCCTAAGGCAATATTAATCTTTCCTTGAAAAAACCCTAATACTATTTCAAAATCTACCTAACAGATGCATAAATTGAATATTCCTGAAACATTCAATTTACATAAAATTGAGAAAACCATAATGAAGAAAAAATACTCATAATATGTTTTAGAAACTATTGATGGATCTCCTTTATATTCATGATTGAAATTGCTATTACAATCAACAGTATTTTAAAACCCAAAAAAAACACCTATTAGTCTTAAACTAGAGTTTGTATATTAAACTTGTACATCCAAATGAAAAATGGCTATCCTTTTCCCAGTAGCCTTGGAATCCTTTTATAACTAAGGATGCAACAAGCTATGGACTCACTGGGAAAGCTTTACAAAATCTTTTACACAACAAAATTTGCAGTTAACATAAAACTAAAGTTGCAACAGAAAATAGGTGGCAGAAGTTGGTGAAGTCTGAAAAAGGTTTGTTGATGCAGTTTGACAATATCCTCTTCATCCTTTCAGATTCTATTCCCACCTATTTACCTCCTTGGTGGTGGGCAATTCAAAAGTCTTTACCTGTTCTAGTTTGGCAATAGCTTCTGTCCACCTGGCATCAATAGTTGTTCTTGCCTTTAAAATGAAGTTTACCATATCTCTTTCAAACTTGAAGAGGTTGTCAATGAGTTCATTACAGTATTCAGAATTTATATCCTTCTCTAGGCACTGCTTCATCTCCTCATTTTCAATTTTTTCCATCAAATCCATCTGTCCAATTGGACCAAGGCTTTAGAATACCAGCTTCATCATATATTTTAGGAAATAGGAGAGGGCATTGGTCACCACATAATTACAACTTATTACTTATTAAATCAACTTTACCATTGAAGAAACCATATGTGTTATTCACCTCACTGATCATTTCAATTGTATCTATGATTTTATCAGGAAATCATCACTATATAACATGGTGTTCTTCAATTTGTCCATCAACTTGTCTCTTCCTATCCAGGTCTTAAAAGTGGGCTTCAAGAATTTCATAGCTTCAGCAGCTACCTTTGATGCTTCTTGCAATGAGCCATATAGTGTATACACTATGTCAGTCTTCTACTTCAAAACATCAATTCGATGTTGAAGTATGCGCAATATGATAAACATGACATTTATGCTATGTCCTTGTGACAATTCCTTAGACTGGCCTTATGCCATTGTTGAATCTTCTTTTGCCTCTGTGGTAACATCTGTTTCAATTTTTCATATTTCTAGAGGGACTGGAGTCTTCTCTCTTTTACTCTCGACTAATTCCTCTTTCAACTTAGCGATTTCTTTCTCCAATGTGTGGTTCTAAACCACCACCTCTTCATGCATTTTTGTTAAGGCCATCATCTAGCCAAAAGTTGTTTCATGCCTCTTAGACAAGTTATCAACCTTTTCCAGGTTCATGAATGATGCTTGAGTTATTAACTAAGCTATCTCAGTGTTTGTAGTGTTCAGTAGATTCCAAATCATTCTGTCTGCTTTCTTTTCCTCTCTTATAGTCATGACTAGAGGCTTTTCTTTAGCACGAGCCAATGACCATATAGCCAGACTCTTAGATTTAGGATCAAATCCTGATCCTTTTAGAACTTCATCCATCTCAAACTCTATTTTCAACAGGGGATCTTCTTGTCTCCTGATCTGATTGATGATAAATGTGGACTGCAAGTCCCAACTAGGCATCAATATTACTCCACTATTTTGTACTAGAAATCTAGCCTGCTCCATAGTGATTAGTTCACTCTTACGATCATAATCTTGGAGTGTCTTCACAATCTCTTCATTTTTGTCTGCATTTTCTTCACCTATGGTTAATCCTTGTCTCAAGTCCTTTTTTTTTTAGCTTGATCAGAAAACTCTTGAACTCTTTAGACTTTATGAATTCATCATCTTTCATGAATTCATTGGCTATCATGACTCTCTCATTATCCTTTTCAAATAAAACCATTTGATCGTAACCTCGGCCTTCAATTTGAGGCTCCTTTTGTAGTTTTCATTTTAGTTTTCTAAAATATTTTCCATGTTCAGTAACCATAGCCTTAGCCATACTTTTCATGTCCTACATAATCTTGTGTTCTTTCTTTTGTTTTTTCCTGGGTGGTTCTCTAGCAAAGGTAGCTTCGTCACAGGCCTCTTCTTCTTCTTGATGCTCTTCCTCTTGTTTTTCTTGATATTCTGGGTCATGCAATGCAATAGGAACTGGGGACCCTTGAGACTGTGCATCCTCAGCACTGAACTATGGTACCTCTACCATTAAATTGTCATAGGATTTAAGAATTTCCTCTATCCTTTGTAAGCATGGGAGATCAGGGAAAAAACCAGAGAAAGTATTGTCTGACTCTTTCCATTCAAATTCTACCCTAAGGAGTTCATTCCATTTCCTTCTCTCATGGAATTCATGCTTATTTAATTTGTTCCTCAAAACATCTTCATCATCCAATGACTCATGATCTCTAATCTTTTGCCAAGGAGTCATTCTTCTCTGGGATATTTGTATAGACTATTCTGGATCACTAAACCTGGAAACTACCGTAGACATTCTATATTGCTTAAAGAAGTCATTAATCTAGTCAAAAACTCTTTTCCAAATGGAGAAGTCAAAACCTACCCATAATCTAGGAATAAAAGTGCCCTTTTTATGTCCCTCTAAAAATTCTTTATCAACCCAAGTGATTTGCCAAATAAATTCTTAAAATGTAATCCTAAGAGGAACAAACTTGGGGAGGATGTGAGGTAGTTGTGTACAGCCATAACTCTGATGATAGTAATATAATCAAAGAAGAAAAAGCCACCCCAATTGTGAGTAATAGGCTAGTTTGGAACAAATTCCCAAGGTCTCAAGACTTTTCTAACCTCAAATGGAAGTCGATGCCTATTTGTTCCCAATAAATCAAAAATTGGATCCACAATCCAATTACCAAAGCATACAAAAGATGAGTTGATGGATGAATTATCCCATACCTGGGCCCATCTTTGGATTGGTTCATCAACACCATACTCTAAAACAAACAATTCAAGCTCTTTATCCATAGATGCCCTATTAAAATATAGAATCACATACATCATATGAGAATAATGCTTAAAGGTAGGTACCAGGGCTTCCGACTGTATCTCCACTAATGCATCATGAATAACATCAACTATATATCCTACATAGTCATAATTAGTATTGACCTCCGGGTACTGAATGTTAATGGTCATCATGAGTACATCTTGAGGCACTGTAGAATCTCCATCAAAACCTAATACTCTCATCTAGCCATATGCTGTGCATTTTATGTAATGGTGAAATAGGGATAATTCAAAAGGCGGTTTGAGATTGTCTGGGATTTTCACTAGGTGCCTATCTACCCTAGGCATGAATTTAGGCATTTGATACTTCTTAATCAAATGTTCTCTCTTGCTATAATCTCCCTTAATGTTCTTTAAATAATTATCTGTACACAATGCACCAGTGATCCCAAAAAATTCTGCCACTGACCTCCTATATATGGAAACTAAGGTCTCTTTATTTTTCTTCCTGATTACCCTAGCTACTAGGCAGTAGTTCTTAGCAAGTTCCCTAATAAGGCCTATGTCAATGTAAACATCAGGCACAATTAATTTTTCCATATTCAAATCCCAAGGGTTGAAAATGGGAACTGCTTTAACCCTATAATTCCAAAAATAATGGAACAAAGTATTACCAGAGTAATTTGGAGTTACCGGGTTTCTGCATTGGCACCATTCGTCTTTCCATTCATCCCAATTTGCACAGTTCGTATTCAAATTCCCAGGCAGCAACTCAAAAAATTGTTGCACACTTTTTTGGTGTAACCTCCTTCTTCTCAGACCCATGCGAAGTAGCACTAACAATAGATTGACTCATCCTTCCTCTTCAAATTGCTATCTCAGACAAACTATTTCAGACAAACAAGCTCTATCACTCTTTACAAAAAATATTAGGATGCAGAATTGAGAATTGTACAAAATCAAGCTCAATCATTTAGAATTATAGTCATCAAATCAGTGTCTTGCCCAATTGAATGCCAAATTATTGCACTTGCAATATCATGCAATCATCTCTCTATAGCTAATGTTGCCATTAATTCACACTATATGATCCCTACTGGAAAAGGGTACACACCCTTTTTATTTTTTGCACTCGTAAGCCTGAAATGAGCCACACGTCAATTTGTCACCAACCTCCTATACATTGCTTACATTCAAATTTGTCCTCACGAGTGAGCGATAAGACCTTTCCTTCTATCAGTTATGCACTCGCACTCTCTCTTTGCTTTGGCTCATATTCTTCGCTACTGGGCGATTACCTAACTGGAAACTTCATCATTTTATAATCACGCACTCGCTATCTCTTCATGCTTTATATTTACACTTGAGCGAGTGAGCGACATCACTTTTCTTTTCACCAATCGTGGACTCACCACTTAAAACTTTACTTTCATTGAAACTCTACGAGTGAGCAACATGATCTTTATTACTCAGTCACTTCTTAGTCACACACTCGCTGACCTCCACTTATCATGCTTTTGTCTTGAGTGAGTGAGAGGGTTTTCAAAATAATCATACATTACTTTCTAGTCACGGAGTTTCCATGGCTTTCTGATTTGTCTTTATACCTCTACGGGTGAGTGATGATTGTTTTCATTGTGTATTTTTACCTAATTGCTCCCTCGCACTGCAAGATATTCCAGTTCATAAGCAATAGTGACTGAGCAATGACCTTTCTTTATTATAATCGCATACTTGCTGCTAAAATTTCTTCATGAATGAATCCTTTGTGATTGAGCGGGTGCCTTTACCACACCTTCTCAATATATTAATCTCTTACTCATTGATCTCTTTTGACTGACCTTTCTTCCTGTGTGACTAAGCAACAACTTTCCCTTTTTCTTCATCGCACACTTGCTAATATATTTTCACTTGAATTTATTCATGGGCGAGTGAGCGATATCCTTTTCTTTCTTTTATCACACACTCGGGAGCTTAAAATTTGAAACAGTGAATCATTGGTGATTGAGCGAGAGCAAAATTGAATATTTAGTCATGTGCTCATGCACTTTATTAACACTGCATATTTCCTACGTGACTGAGCAACAAGGACCATTTGATAATAAATACATATTGCATCGCGTACTCGCACTGCACAAAATACAACAGTTAAGACTTGCGTGAGTGAACCCTATTAAAATATGACTTCGTCACACACTCGCGGTCTCAAATGACACACATAATAACTAAGCCTGAGTGCATGACCAACCTTAACTTATAGAACTCGCTCAATCATGGACCAAAAAGTCAAAGACCTAAAACCACTGCGACCACGCGATACATAAAAATTTAACTCATAAATTGCTCGTTGAACCCTTTAACAAAGAACTTGATCCCCCGTGAGTTAGCGACCAACTAAACAATTCCAACTCACTCAGTTTTAGATTGCTAACATGACTTCAAAAATACATCGTGAATGCATGATTAAGACAGATTAATGACCAAGTCCCTCACTCTCACACCTAACTTGACTTGACAAGATATGACAGCGACTACACGATTAACACCTAAAATGAGTCATTGCTCACTCACTCACTCAAAAGGACACTTTAAAATATCAATGCAGGTGTGTGAATAAAGCTTAGAACATGGAAATTTTAACATTTATCCACAAAATTGACTTTTGACATACGACCACCCGGATTTTGAAACAAAATACGCGGGAAGTTTTTCCAAAGCATGGGAATTTAAAAAATTTGATGTGCAGTGCTAACAAAGGCTCTGACTGGGGAAATTTAATTGCAAAATTAACATTAGAAGCCAAAACTCTGGGAGACAGACCACAAACCAAAACAAAACTATACATACACACACAAAAAACTACTCTAAAGCAGGGAAATCTAAACTACTATGCATGGAAAAAGAAATTTCATAAGAAATAATGTTTCAGGAATTGTCCATGCACTAGCAATTCCTGTATCTCACCACTTGGGTCTTCCAGGAAATAAGAATCTTGACCATGAAACTCCTGGATTACAAAGGGACCCATCCATAATGATTCAAATTTAGCATGTTTTCATTTTTCTTCTTTTCTAGCATTCCACTATAGCACCATATCATTTATCCAAAACTTTCTTTTAGTCATTATTTTGTCAAACAGGTACTTGGAATTCTATTGGAGTTTCATGTTTCTTTTATGTGCCTTTGCTCTTATTTCTTTTAAATCCATCAGTTGGTCCATCCTCTCCATCATGGGTTCTTGTTCTTCGAACTCCTCATCTTGGAGAAATTTATACACCGGTAACAGATTATTTAAAGGCAATCTTGCTTGAGTTCCATAGACAATTTCAAAAGGGGATACCCCTATTGCTCTCTTCACTATTACCCTGTCATCCCACAGGGCTAATTTTAGTTTTCAATGCCAAGACTTTTTATTTTTCTCCAAAACTCTTTTAATGATTTTCATGATGCTTTTATTGCTAGACTCAGCTTGTCCATTTTCTTGAGGATGATATGGTGAGGAATAAGATATAATAATGCCATAATCTTCACAAAAATCCTTAAATTCCTCAGCCCTAAAACACATGGCATTGTCCATGACTAACTTAGTAGGCACACCAAATTTTGTCAGAATATTATCCGTTAAGAAATCCATCACTACCTTGCTAGTATCCCTTTTTGATGGAATTGCCTCTATCCATTTTGTAAAATAGTCTGTGGCTACAAGAATCCAACTATGGCCTCCACTGGATTTTTTTTAAAATTCCCCAGTAAAATCAAGACCCCATTGGGTAGAAGGTGCTTCAATAGTCATAGGATGTAAAGGTAAAGCTCCTAAAAATTTCATCTTAGAGGAAAACCTTTGGCAAGGTTCACATATTTGTACAAACATCTGAGTATCCTTGAAAAGGCATGGCCAATAATATCCATCTCTAATTATCTTGTGAGCTGTGGTCTTCGCAGAATAATTGCCACCACACACACCACTATGCATTTCATTCAAAACTCTTTAAGATTGTGATTTATCTATGCATAGCAAAAAAATTCCATCCTTATTCTTCCAAAATAAATCACCTCGTATCAAGACATACCTTTGAGCCTGCAATTTCAGAGTCCTTTTTTTATTATCTTACATATGCTCTATACATTTACTATTTTTTAGAAAAACACTATATCAATATACCATGGCTACAATTCTATACTAGTCAATTTCATATTTATTGTTTGCACATTATTGACTTGAGCTAGCTCCATGTTTGTGTCAGTCATTAGCTTGGCAAAACCCAAACCCCTTACCAATTTGGTAACTTGAATTTCCATATTAAATTATTGAATACAGTTGATCCATTTACACCTCTTTCTAGTAACTTCAGACTGAGACAACATATCTTTGACTGTAGCATGTGGCACATAAGAAATTATCTTTGCAAAAACTAAATAAGGTCTGACAAATTTGACTGTTTTGACCAATGCATATGCTTGTTTCTCCATTATCTCATAATTAAGTTTTGTTTCTTACAAAGGACTTACTAAAAAATGCTATGGGATGATCAAAACCTTTGTCATCTGTCTGCAAAAGCACTGCAGCAATTGTATGGAATGAAGAAAAAGAAAATATAGAAAAAGGATTTTCATAATCTGGAGATCTTAGTACAGGTGCTCATAAAATGGCTACTTTTATCTCATCAAACACTAATTGAGCATCCTTACCCCACTCAAACTTATCATCTTTCTTTAACAATTTAACAATGGGATTGACTATCTCAGCAAAGTTTGCAATGAATCTCCTGAAAAAATTTATTTTTCCCAAAAAAGACTAAACACCTTTGATATTCTTTGGGGGCAAGAGTTTGTTGATGGCTTCCACTATTTCAGGATCAATCCTTACACCTTCTTTAGATACAATATGTCCCAATAATTTACCTTCTATCATAGAAAAATGACACTTCTTTGGATTTAAAGAAATCCCATACTCCAAGGCTTTAGTAAAAATATTTTCCAAATGCTTACAATGATCCTTAGCCTTTTGGGAATATGCAGTAAGATCATCCTGATACACCACCATAATTATATTTATAAACTCCTTAAAATCCACATCCATGGCTCTTTGGAAAGTAGCTCCTGCATTTCTCAGGCCAAATGGCATTCTTACATAGACATATGTACCCCATGGGGTAGTGAAAGTTATCTTGAATTTCTCAGATTCTTGAACCAGCACCTGGTTATAACTAGAAAAACCATCCATCATAAATAAAAAATCACAGCCAGTAACCCTTTCTAGTATTGCCTCCATGTTTGGTAAAGAATAATTATCTTTTAATGAAGCCACATTGAGGTTCCTAAAACCAACAAATAGCCTGATATCTCCATTTTTCTTTCTGATAGGGACCAAATTAGACACCCAAGAAGAATGCCTGATTGGTTTTATGGTCCCAGCCTCTTTGAGCTTTGTCAATTCTTGCTGCATTTTGGGGGCTAGCAAAGGATTGATTGGCCTCTATTTTTGTCTAAAAGGCTTAATATCATCTTTTAATGGGATTTCATGTTGAAAGAGATCTTCACTATAAGCCTTAAGTTCTTCATAAGACCAAGAAAAAACATGTTTGAACCTTTTCAACAAGCTAATCAAATTTGTCGTAACATGAGGAGCTAATTTCTTTCCAATATATACAATCCTAGGATTACACTCTGATCCCAAGTTTACCTCCTCAAATTCATCCAACTTGGCTGTAGATTTTTGACACATATGACATCATTGTCAGTAAATAATCCCTCCAATTTAGTTAGTCCCTTGGGGATTTCATTTGTCTGCAATTGCAGAATTTCATTGCCAAATATGGTTTCTTTCCCATCAATAATCTCTATCAAATTATTATAGTCAATGATTTGCCCTTCATAATTATCCACACATTGAATAAAATTGAGAATGTCCTCATCACTTTCAAAAAATTGCCAATTATACACATTATCAAGTATGGCAGGTCTGGTTTTAGTTTCCACAATAGATACTCCTGCTAGCGTTAAATCATCATTTTTCAAGGCCACATTAGCCAAAAAATCTACCATGATATTCTTAGATCTTTCTATCCAATTTATGGAAAATGCATCAAAAAATTCAATGCTATCCCATACAACATGTTTATATTGTTTTAGTCTATCATTTTTAGTAGCATATCTTGATCTAATTTGAGAAATAGCTAACTCTGAATCACCAAAGACTCTTAATAACTTAATGCCATGATCTATTTCTATTTCTAATCCCAATAACAAAGCTTCACACTCAGCTGTATTGTTTGTACATTGAAATAAAAACACAAATGAGTACTTGAAAGTAATACCTGATGGAGAGAAAAATAGTACACCAACTCCTGACCCTTCTCTAGAGAATGCTCCATCAAAATACATCTTCCACAGTCCAAGCTATTGCAATTCTAATTCTTCCACTATGGGATCTATTTTTTTCAACTATGGTTGAATTTTTTCCACCTTAAAATTATCTATATCTACATCCACAAAGAAATTTAGCATGCTTGGTTCAACCTTCTCAACATAAACAAGAGATCTGAGCTCCCTCAATATTTTTGCTTCTTTCCCAATAACAGAAATGGTAGCAAAAGACAAATCCAATTGTACATATCCTCCAATGGATGTAGCACATTGTCTTGATAAGAGCATGCCATAATGGGGTGGTGAATGTTCACAACATCTATTTAAAAAGTGACCTCGGGGTATGCAGCAAGTTTTACCTCTAATCCTTGCAAAGTTCCTACTACAGGTACTTCCCTATCGTCCATGGCATAACATTTACCACAAGAAGTATCCACCCCTAAACCCAATTGTTTCATGATAGTGTAAGTCATCACATTAGCATCAGCCACTAAATCCATCATACAACTTTTTAGTAACATATTATTTGTGAGAAGTGTTACATAAAAAGATCAATCTGATTTGGTTCTTGAACAACTATATTTCCCAGACAAATTGGGATTCCATCTTTTTCTTCTTGCTCATCTTCTAGTTCATCATTCAAAGTAGTATTATCATGCATACGAAGAAAATCAAATAACAATGAGAAGGCCTCTTCTCGGTGCTCTTTAATTTTAAACATCTCAAGTAAAGGGATAGAGACTTTCATCTGAGATAAGGCTTGCTTCATGTTAAAAGTTGGGAAACTGAGGACATTGTCAGAAGATATTTTACCTTTACTCTCTTTTAACTATCTTGTTTTTTGGTCATGAGTGGGGGTAACTTTGTTTTCTTTAACCAAGGTGTCCTTCAGTTCACCTTGTGTAATTACTTCACTTATAACTTTCGTGATAATAGGTGAGTCATGTTGTTTCCCACTTTGATCAACTTTTCTTTTCCTAAGCTGATATGAACTTCTTGCTTGTGTCACAACAGAAATAGTTAGAAATCTTATCTCTTCATCATTAGGCATACCAAATTGAAAGTGCTCTAACTTAGTGCTTGTATTATTTACTGTGATTGGCATGTTTTCTTGTGGCTCTTCCTCTGAACTACCATTGTCATCTTTAATAGTAAGTGCACACATATTTATTGTAGGTTTTTTCTCACTCTGACTTTCTTCTGTTCCAATGTTTTCATGTTGCTCCACCATACTCTGAGCTACTACACATTGATAAGGGGAATGAGGAATATTACAGGCCATGCACCAAGGACTATTTTCCACATAATGAGCATTGTTGTTTTTTAATGGGTCAGGGATGTCTTTGTTCTTAAGATCAGTTTGTTCTTCTGACACAGGTTTTCCATCCTTCCACTGAGTCTTATAGGGAAAATCTTGCAACCTATAGGGCTTATCTTGCCTTTGGTATTGTGGCCTATTATTTTGAAACCCCTTCTCATTCTTGTCTACCTTAGCAACAAGATCTTTCACTACACTTACCAATGTTTCCATCTTATCTTCTTCCTTGGGATTTTTATTTGATTATGTTTTTTACTCTTTCCAGAATCTGCTATCATCGCATTTACAAAGCTTTCTAGAAGCTCTTCTGTTGCTTTCTATATTTATGGCCAATTTATATGCTTCTCTCATAGTCTGGGGATCTTTATCTCTAAGCAAGTAAGAAGTCTTTCCATATAAAGCATTACAATAAGTGGTGACACATACATTTTCATCCAGTCTCAATACTTGGAACAACTTATACATAGCCTTTTGAAATCTTACATTAAATTCAACAATACTTTCATTAGTAAATTTTTTCAAAATGTTGAATTCATTCAACATAAAACCATAATTTATCTTGTCACCATACTGTTCTTTGAAACTTCTAAAAAATTCATCCCAAGAATAGATACTATGATTAGGCAAACCTCAGTACTAGTCTCTTGCATCCTTAGTTAAATATTGCATAAAATAATTTCATCACAACATCCTCATCTCCAATCTCATAATCATTCATTGTATCCAAAAATAATTGTAGATGTTCTTCACCAGTTACAACATTATTCCCACTGAATTTGGGAATCTTATCTCTGACCTCATTAGGAATAGGGTTTGGCTGGCCAGGGATATCGTCAAAAAATAATTGCCTATATCTCTCCAAATGAATAGGTCTTCTTTGAAAATTAGTGCTCATATTTTGGCCAGCGCTCTGGCCAATACTACCAATGTTTTGGCCAATGCCTACATTTTGGTGGCTAATATTTAATTTTAGTCCACTTACTCCTGACTATGATACAACTCCTTGAGCCACACCATATGTCCGGGTACTTATGTTAGTACTATTGGTCTGAGTATTAGAATTAAATACATGCATAGTTTGATTAGTTGCAGTAGTATCATTTACTACATTGGGATTACTCATGGGACTCAAAAAGGTAGTCCTTCTTTTCATCTCTGCAGTAGCAGCTTCTAACTCTTCTCTTTCCAATTGTTTTGCAATATCATCTTTGGCCTTTCTATCCCTTTCCAATTCCATATCTAGTGAAAACATATCTTGGGATATACACTGTTTAATTTTAGGTACAGAGAATTTAATACCTGTTAGCTTTTGTTTTCCCTTTTCAACATTTGTTTGTGTGACATTAACTGTTGATACATTTGGTGTACGTGTCTGAGCCTTAGGGGGTTTTTGATATTCATAATTAATGACTTGCCTCACCATAGGGCCTATATCTTTGGGATCACTTTTCTTAAGCAGGTGTTCTCTTTCTTGGCATTCTTTTGTCATGGTGTCTACATCTCCAAAAAGTTCTTTATTCAAGCAATGAAATCCCTCATTAGCACCCTGAGCTGCCAATTTTAATTGGGAAACCCATTTTTTCTAATTTTTATCTCAGTGATTGCATTTATAATTTCCTCCTCTCTAGCCTCATCATTGTTTTGCTTGATAAGAAAGAGTTCATTTAATTCCCTCTTCAAAAGGTCATTATCTTTGAGGACTCCCTCAATATAATAAATGGAAGAGTCATAGATATTCATCAAGTTATCTCCCTTTTGGTCCTCAACCTATTCATAAGGGATACCCTTGAAATATGATGATGTCTCACCCTTTTCTTGATATACGTTCTTTGGCCTAGGGTTAAATATATCCTCAAAGTAACCAGTAGTGTCAGACTCAGGATTCAGAGGTTCATTTATTTCTTTCTCAGGAATAGTAGCTAAGGATTCACCGAGGCCTTAAGATATAGGCTTCCAAGAAGTGTTGTAATTAGATTCTCCTTTGCTAGAATGGTTTCTTCTAGAAATTTTAGAAACATCACTCTCTGATGTTGCCTGGGAGCGATTCTTTGTGTTTTCTTTTGTATTCCTCATTTTTTCCAAAGTAAAATTTCACACAATTGATCTACTACTGTTCCCCTTAGAAGCACTATAACCAATTCCTTGTAGCCGCCACCCAAAAACTTTGGGAATAAACTAATGAAAGTTCACCTTGACAATGATATTTGAGGATATGATTCAATAAAGTGCAATACACAACTTGTGATTTCAAAAAAAAAAATGCACTTCAAGGAATCTATATTGTGGAATATTATCTTCAGACTAACCTTTCACGCATTCCTTGATAAAAGTCCCAAGTAGAGTTGCCATTTTCTATTATTTCCTTTTCTTGCTGACATAAAAATACTCTCAGAAAGCTTGCTCTATTGGTCCTAGACACTGACCACACAAGATACAAAATGACAGAAATAGGGTTTTATGCCCTCTACACTTTGAGCTCCATAAACTCGGGCGGGATTACCCTTCTAAATCAGAACAATCAAATCACTAAATTATTCCAATAGAATATGAATGGAATTATAGGAATTAATCACTGTAACATTTAATGAAGAGACCAAACATAAAATTAAAGATCAATTTTAATAGTGATAGTCACCTAATTCAATGGAAAATAGACTAGTACTTAATCCTAGGGTATGGGGTCACTATTGTATAGCTTTAACCCTTTTACTCATGAACAAAAATATTGAGACAACTATAGAATCTAACATAAACATAGACATACCTTATATATCTATCCTCATACACATAATAGATTAATTCATCAAATTCATTATAAAACCTAAATCCCACTGAAAATAATCCTAAGGCAATATTAATCTTTCCTTACAAGAACCCTACAACTATTTCAAAATCTGCCTAACAAATGCATAAATTGAATATTCCTCAAACATTCAATTTACATAAAATTCAGAAAACCATAATGAAGACAAAATACTCATCATATGTTTCAGAAATTATTGATGGATCTCCTTTATATTCATGATTGAAATTTATATTACAATCACAAGTATTTCAAAACCCTAAAAAAAACCTATTAGTCTTAAACCAGAGTTTTTATATTAAACTTGTACATCCAAATGAAAAATGGCTATCCTTTTCCCGGTAGTCTTGGAATCCTTTTATAAATAAGGATGCAAAAAGCTACGAACTCAAAGGGAAATATTTCCAAAATATTTTACACAACAAAATTTGTAGTTAACATAAAACAAAAGCTGCAACAGAAAATAGGTGGCAGAAGTTGAAGTCTGAACAAGGTTTGTTGATGCAGTTTGATAGTATCCTCTTCATCCTTTCAGCTTCACTTACCACATATTTACCTCCTTGGCAGTGGGCCAATCAAAATTCTTTACCTGTTCCAGTTTGGCAACAACTTCTATCCACCTGGCATCAATAGTTGTTCTTGCCTCTGAAATGAGCTTTTCCATGTCTCTTTCAACCTTGAAGAGGTTGTCAATGAGTTCATTGCAGTATTCAAAATTTATATCCTTCTTTTGGTGCTGCTTCATCTCCTCATTTTTAAATATTCCATCAAATCCATCTATCCAATTGGACTATGGCTTCAAAATACCAACTTCATCATCTATTTTAGGAATTAGGGGAGGACATTCGTTACCAAATAATTGCAACTTATTACTTATTAAATCAACTTTACCATTGAAGAAACCATATGTGTTATTCACCTCACTAATCATTTTTATTGTATCTATGATTTTATTTGGAAAATCATCACTGCATAACATGGTTTTCTTCAATTTTTCCATCAACCTATCTCTTCCTGACTAGGTCTTAAAAGTGGGCTCCAAGAATGTCATAGCTTCAGCAGCTACCTTTGATGCTTCTTGCAATGAGCCATATAGTGTATACACTATGTCAGTTTTCTGCTTCAAAACATTAATTCAATGTTGAAGTATGGGCAATATGATAGAAATTAAAGTTATACTTTGTCCTTGTGAAAATTCCTTGGACTATCCTTCTTCCATTGTTGAATCTTCTTTTGCCTCTGTGGCAACATCTGTTTCAATTTTTTGTATTTCTAGAGGGACTGGAGTCTTCTCTATTTTACTCTCCACTAATTCCTCTTTCAACTTAGCAATTTATTCCTCCAATGTGTGGTTCTGAACCACCACCTCTTCATGCTTTTTTGCTAAGGCCATCATCTGGCCAAAAGTTTTTTCATATCTCTTAGACAGGTCATCAACCTTTGCCAGGTTCATGAATGATACTTGAGTCATTAACTGAGCTATCTCAGTTTTTGCAGTGTTCTATAGGTTCCAAATCATTATATCTGCTTTCTTTTCCTCTCTTAGAGATCGTGAATAGAGGCTTTTGTGTAGCAGGGGACAATGACCAAATAGCCAAAGTCTTTGATTTAGGATCAAATCCTAATCCTTTTAGAACTTCATCCATCTCAAACTCTGTTTTCAACAGGGGATCTTCTTGTCTCCTGATCTGATTGATGATAAATGTAGACTGCAAGTTGCAACCGGGCATCAACATTACTCCATTATTTTGTATGAGTAATCTAGCCTGCTCCATAGTGATTAGTTCACACTTAGGATCATAATCCTAGAGTGTCTTCACAATCTCTTCTTTTTTGTTTGCATTTTCTTCACCTGTGGTTAATCCTTGTTTCAAGTCCTTTTGTTTCAGCTTGATCATAAAAGTCTTGAACTCTTTAGAATTTATGAATTCATTATCTTTCA
Organism: Thuja plicata; assembly: GCA_018584345.1. Lineage (NCBI taxonomy): Eukaryota > Viridiplantae > Streptophyta > Pinopsida > Cupressales > Cupressaceae > Thuja > Thuja plicata. Next base: position 1,637,693 of record MU225872.1, read on the forward strand.
TTAATTCATTGGCTATCATGACTCTCTCATTATCCTTTTCAGATAAAACCATTTGATTGTCACCTTGGCCTTCAATTTGAGGCTCCATTTGTAGTTGTCTTTTTAGTTTTCTAAAATATTTTCCATGTTCAGTCATCATAGCCTTAGCCATACTTTTTATGTCCTGCATCATCTTGTGTTATTTCTTTTGTTTTTTCCTAGGTGGTTCTCTAGCAAAGGTATCTTCCTCACCGGCCTCTTCTTATTCTTGATTCTCTTCCTCTTGTTGTTCTTGATGTTTTGGATCATGCAATGCAACAGGAATTGGGGACCCTTGAGACTGTGCATCCTCAGCACTAAACTATGGTACATGTGCCATTAAAGTGTCATAGGATTTAAGAATTTCCTCTATCCTTTGTAAGTATGGGAGATCAGAGAAAAAACTAGAGAAAGTATTGTTTGACTCTTTCCATTCAGCTTCTGCCCTAAGGAGGTCATTCCATTTCCTTCTCCTCTCTTGGACTTCATGCTTATTTAATTTGTTCTTCACAAAATCTTCATCATCCAGTGGCTCATGATCTCTAATCTTTTGCCAAGATTCATTCTTCTCAAATATGGACTGATGGTTGTGTATTTCTTCGGTATTTAGTATAGTATATTAGAGCATTATTGATTTATGGGATGTTTAAACATAAATATAAGTAGATGAGACATTTCTAACCTTGTAGGATCTTTTCATTTTATTTGCTAAGTGTAGAATGCTTGGAGAAACCTTACCTTCCTGAATCCCTGGAGAGAATGAGTTGAAGAAACTAGTTATCCCTCTCGAAAATATTCACTTCTCCCAACAGAGCCCCACACCGTCGAGACCCAACACCCAAGTGCTTGGAGGCCCAGGGAGTCTCACTTCCCCAGATAACCTTTGCAGGCAGAGTTGGCTAGTACCCCGGTACCTGGTGACAACTTATGACTGTTGGTGGACCCGGTCAACAAAACCCCGTCAACAGTATCTAATTGCTTGTGGAAATGAATTATGCTTGTCTCTTCTATAGACATGATATTCCTTAACTCTTGGTTCTTGATTCTTGATTCTTGGCATGAAAAACAATCCAGCCAAATTGATTTACAGCTTTTACTCCTGATTTATCTCGTAGTTATCTTCTTGCTAGCTGTATAAATCATCTTTAAATCACTTACTTAATTGTGGTCAAATAAAACAAATAAAACAACTAGTTAAGTCTCTCCTTAAGCTCTGCCAGCTAGATATTTTTTCATATTTTGATCTCTATGTTCTCTCAGTCAATTTTGTAGTTCATCATCGGTTACAACTACCAATTCCATCAGTGCAACTTCAGTTAGCTTAAAGATCTCCATCCATCAGGCATCATTGGATCTTTCTCGTCGGGCAACACTATTTTTAGCTCATCAGGCATCCTGTGATTCTGCTTCATCAGGCAACACTATCTTCTACTCATCGGTCATCACTATGACTTTATCTCTATCTTTACCAATGGTGTGCACTCTACCGGTTTTGTTTGTCACTTAGTGAATACTTGAATTTTATGCATTGTTGAAAGCATAACCTCTATTCCATTGATTATCTAAATTCTTTGGCATTATGTATATGACCGTATAGATGATATCAAATTGACATCAGTGATAATACAAAATATTAGCTGATTTAATGTCTTGCATCATCTTCAACTTAACATTATCAAACCTTCAATCAGTTACATGTCATCAATCTCTCCCTTTGGCATTGATGGCAACATATTATATTATCACACTATACTATTTCTAGTACAACATGAAATACAATTGTTAAGATTCATCAAATTACCAAACAATTTGTTTTGATAACTGATAAAAATGTTTGACCGTCGGTAATCTCTGTGTTAGCTTAGATTTGATTCTTCCAGCTTTCTCTATTTCTTCTTCTAATGTGTCGTGACCTTTGTTGGTGTCAATTTTTTTTTCTCTTCTTATTTGATGTCTCTGTCTTGTATTTGCAACTTTTATACAAATAATCTCCCTATGGATATGATCTCTCCCTGTTTGGAATAATCTGATAATGAATAGTTTCTGATTATAATATGGATATATTCTCTCCCTTTGACATTAATTCCAAACAAGTATTTTCACAAATATCTGACATTCTGTAAAACAATTTCTTCTATCCATAATATATTCCTTGAATTTCCCTTATCCATCATCAATATAAAAATTTGCTCTGGTACTCGGTTCTTATATATACCTTTCTATATATAGATGTAGCTTTGAAGTTTAGCTTCTTCTTGCATCAATCATGAATGATATTCTTATAATATATGGTTCAAGAGCTATAATATATTTAAGTTTACATATAATCAGGTTATTCAGCATTACTGTTCCTTTACCTTCAATTTGACAAGGTGAATCATTTCCCATTCTTACTATACCACCTTTATAGTATTCAAAAGTATTAAACTTTTCTTGGTCACCGGTCATATGGTGAGTGCAGCCACTATCTATAATCCAGATATCATTTTTACTAATCTTAGATATGAGTGCAGTTTTTTCATACCTTTCATCTTCATTTGAATCATCCTTCACAACTATAAACACTATCTCAACATCATCATCTGCTTCAGTGTCAGTATATTCATCTTTGCAAGCAGCTAGATAGCTAGCCTTCTTTCCTTTGTCCTTGTAATCTCAGGTATCACTTCTTTCTGATCATTGGTAACCTCTATAATCTTTGTTATCACCTGTGTCAAATTTCTTCTCAAAAGATCTATTGTCACTTCTATCATCTTTTCTTTTGTTAGGACATCTTGCAGTAAAATGTCAAATCTCTTTACAATTGAAACATACAAGTGGTAACTTGCCTTTGTATTTACCATGTCCTCTTAGAATTCTTCTCACCATGAGTGCTTCAATTTCATCTAGATCTTCTTCACTTTCGCTTTCACTATCTCTTCTAGATGAGTGTCTCTGACTAGATTTTCTTATTCTCATAGAAGAATTGAATGCAGAATCTAAGCTTCGTAAGACAATATTATCAAAATTATTCATCTCAAATGAAATCAGTCTATCAATCAGGCTATCAAGAGTAACTGTAATATTTTCTACTGCTCTCATTTCTTGAATAGCAGAGACTCTAATAGCATATATGGGCAATAGGGTTCTTAATATTTTACTTACCACTATCTCCTCTTCAAGTGTACCTACAACGCCTTGTATAGCATTGACTACTTCTTTTATTCTTGTGCTGTACTGAGTGATGTTTTCACCTTCTTTCATTTTGAGATCATCAAACTTTCCTCTCAGGCTTTCTGCCTTGGCTCTCAGAACATTTGCATCACCTTCACGTACAAGCTTCAACTTGTCCCACATTGTCTCTACATTTTTGCAATCTTTGACATCCTCAAATTCACCATCAGAGAATGAGGCTGAAAGCTCTATAACCACACAGCTATGTTCATGATTTACTCTCAATTGATCTACTTTCAATTGTCCTGTATGCAACACATATGCAACATCTAAGTATTGAGTAATATCAATGCCAATACCTGATAAGTGAAGCTTTATTATGCTTTTCCATGAAGCAAAGTTGTCCTTTTTCAACTTGGGCACATCTCATCTATTCATCTTGTGATCTTTACTTAGGTCTTGAAACCTTCCTTCTAAGAACACAAGATCTGATACCAATTGTTAGTAATAATTGAGAGAGGGGGAGGGGTTGAATCATTGGCCTCAAAAATTTATCCTTTAAACTTCAATCCACCAATTAATACACCTCAGATTATTAAGTCCCTACAAGATGTATGCCTTTGAAATACTTGAAATAAATAACTGTCTATCAGTTTACCTTGCCTGTCCTTCTTTTTGATAACCGATAAGTAGTAAAACTTATTTACCAGTACTCAGTAAACATGCAGAGTATACCAATCAATCCATAAATGCATATGTGAAATGTAAAACAATAAATTAATAAACCATACACACATAACACAAGGATTTTAACATGGAAACCTTGTTAAGGGAAAAACCACAGGGACCGATACCCCAAATTTTCACTCTTCTGAAGTGAGCCTTGTTAGGAGCCAACCCTGTTAAAAGTTACAAACACATTGGTAAGTGCAACCTTCGTAGAGTATTTTTATACATAGATTGTCACTAAGTATCTGGCATCTACGCTACCATCCTTGAATCAGCCTCTAGACTATCAATAGGCTTTATGCTAATCTTATTACCATCCTTGAATCAACCTCCTTCTTAGACTGTTAATAGGCTTTAGATAAGACCGATGCTACTATCATGAATCAACCTTTCTGGTAATCTGTTAGGCTATACCTCAATTATAGAAGATGGTTAAGTCCTGCTCTGTTAATAGACTTAATGCTTCAATGGTTATACTGAAACACAATGACCTATTTCTAAGGAAACTTGAATTGAGATATTCAAATCTATTTACTTACACTACCTCTCTGATCAATGTATCAATTTAGTTCCTTTGTACTTCACACTTTCTACTCTGTGATGTTGTGCTTCACTGTTCATCGGTGTCTACAGAATTCTTTAGCTCTTCCTCCACTTGATTGATTAGGACTGTATGAAGCTTAACCTTCACCAGTTTCTCTTCAGCATCTTCTTTCAATTCACTCCCCCATGTATCTTATTGCTTGCAGAAATGAATTATGCTTGTCTCTTATATAGACATGATATTCTTTAACTCTTGGTTTTTTATTCTTGATTCTTGGTATGAAAAACAATCCAGCCAAATTGATTTACGGCTTTAACTCCTTATTTATCTCGTAGTTATCTTCTTGCTAGCTGTAAAAATCATCTTTAAATCACTTAATTAACTGTGGTCAAATAAAACAAATAAAACAACCAGTTAAGTCTATCCATAAGCTCTGCCAACTAGATATTTTGTCATTTTCTGATCTCTCTATTTTGTCGGTCAATTCTACAGTTCATCGTCGATGACAACTGTAAGTTCCATCAGTGCAACTTCAGTTAGCTTTAGGATCTCCATCCGTTAGGCATCATTGCATCTTTCTCATCGGGAAACACTATTTTTAGTTCATCGGGCATCCTGTGATTCTACTTCATGGGGCAACATTGTCTTCTGCTCGTCGGGCATCACTATGACTTTATCTTTGTCTTTACCAATGGTGTACACTCTGCTGGTGTGGTCTGTCGCTTAGTGAATACTTAACTTTTATGCATTTCTGAAAGCATAACCTCTGTTCCATTGATTCTCTGAAGTCTTTGGCATTATGTATATTACGGTACAGATGATATCAAGTTGACATCAGTGACAATACAAACCATTAACTAATTTAATGTCTTGCATCATCTTCAACTTAACATTATCAAACATTCAATTAGTTAGATGTCATCAGTTTTAGCAAGGAGAAACATCTCATGGTTCCTTGTTCAATTTAGATTATCCTGAAATGGAATGAACGAATCACGAATGGAGTAAGGCTTTTGAGGACTACAAAAATAAAAAAAATAAAATCACGAAGATAGTGATGAGGAAGAAGAACCACACTTTGATAGTCCTTTGTTTGAATTAGATAGTGAGGAAGAAATCACTGAAGAAGAATACAATAAATTCAAATAGAGCAATAAGTTCCAAAAGATAATGGAAAATATTATCGAGGAAGATAAAGAGAAATACTTTCTCCATCTAGCATCCACTGGTGTAAAATTACCTAAGGATTATGATGTGGAACAACTAAAATAAAAGGAGGTGTCAAATCCTATATCTATTCTTGCCAAACACCTCACCTTGATGCAAATAGAGCTTGCAACTCTCAAACAGGAGAAGGCCAAACCCAAGACTAAATACTCTTTGGACTCCATTTCTTCATTTCCTTTTGAAAAGAGTATTACTATTGTTAATGTTTGTAGCTTCAGTCGTATGATCATTAGAATATATATAATACATGTTGATTGATAATAATATATTATATATGTTATATTATTATTAATCATATGAAATTTAATATTTAATATTAAATTATTATATTATTCTTAAGTAATAAGTGATTGATAAAACATTATAAGATTGATTAACTTATGATTAATAGAAAGAGGCATGTCCTTTCTTATAAATAATAATGAATAGACATGTCCCATGAATGAACATGTCTCTCCTAGCCTCATTCCTAATATAAATGAAAGAGAGATTGTTGCATTTGGAAAAAACATACAAAATAGAGTGCTATTACATTTGCAGGTATCCTAAAACTTAACATGGTGTCAGAGCCAGAGTGCAAATGTAAGAGAGTAGTTTGTTGATGGTGAATGTGTGACTGTCTTAGAAAATATAGTCTTGGTAAAAGGACCATATATAAAAAATTCACCGTTGGATTTTTCTAAATGTTGGATATGTTGGTGAAATCCTAATTTCAAATAATCTCATCAAAGCGATTAGAGAGAAAATCTTGGATGCAAAAGTTATGACAGAATATGTATGGGTATATGTGAAATTTCTGAAAATGACTTTCATTAAAAAGATATATTAATTTGTTATGATCGTGATCAAGCAATAACAAAGAAGCATGAATTCAAGGAAGGATAGCTAAATAAGAGAATAGCGAATCCTTTACACACTTTCTACAAAGGTGGAGGAAAGTCTTTGCACGGTATTCAAGGCTATTCCCAAATCTGAGAAAATAAAAATCTATGTTAATAACCTGGTACCTGAGTTGAACTACGCACTGCAAATTCAAGAATCCCCTAGCTTCGATAGGATGAAAAAAAATGCCATCTATATCGAAGAAGTCATGGTTAAAAAGGGAGAAATCAATCTCCAAGGTGAAAACAAATCTACCAACTCCAACAACAAACCAAAATGGTGGAAATAGAACAAAAATGTTGTTAATGATGGAGTGGTAGACGCATCCAATTTTGATCCTAAACCTGAGGTGTTCAATCTAACTAACAACATGCAAGGAAGCAAAGATGCCAAGGAAGCAACCCCCGTACACAAATCAAACAATGATAATAGAAAGGGTCGGCCATGGACCTCCAATCCTCAAAGAACATTCACTCCTTTGGGAGAGCCTCTTAAAACTATTTTGAAAGCACTATTAGACAAAAAAGTTCTCACAATCCCAGGTTCCAAACCATGGGAGTCGGAGTTCAAACCAAGATGGTGGGATGACAATTCTTACTATGTCTTTCACAAATATAAAGGACACAAGACTAACAACTATCTTAAACTCAAACATGTTATCCAAGACCTTATTGAAGGAGGCAAGATCATGGTGGAAGGACACACTAGTAATGAATATCATACAACATTTAACAAGTTGTTCCCTAATTACGAGAAAGGGGAAGCATCCAAAGGAAAAGGAAATGAGGTGAACTACACCTACTCTAAAAGTGATAATGTGATTAACATGCTAGACATTACAACTGAATCAATTAATGTAGTCACTATCAAAGGCGTTCAAAATACATCTTCTCAATCAAATGTTGTGACCCAATGTCAAGCACAAGTCATGATCAAAGGACCTAATTCTACATCAAAACCAGCATCAACGTCCAAGGTTCCCATTGTCACTATCCATAAACTGACATTGACAAAACAAACAGTTACTACTCCTACAGCCAAGTACAACCTGGTGGATCAACTGCAACAAACCTCTTCTAAACTTTCCATTTTTTAGTTTCTTAAAATATCCACAGTGCATAGGGAAATCCTGGAACAAGCCATACATGCTACTAATGTACCAAAGGACCTTATTATAGACAAATTCCAAGCAATGGTTAATCACATCTCAGTGCCACATTACCTCAACTTTTCTGACAAGGATGATAAATCATTGACACATCCACATAATCAACCCCTTCATATTGAATTCTTCAATCATAAATTCCATGTTAGATGTGTATTGATAGATGGAGGCACAAGATTAAATATTTTTACCCTTAATCTGATCAGGAAACTGGGTCTTTCAGAACATACCATTGAATATAGAAGCAAAATAACTATCAAAGCTTATGATGAGGAAGAAATATCCTCTAAAGGTCTTTTTGTTCTACCTATCAGAGTCAGGCTGATTGAAAGGAATGTCATCTGTCAAGTTCTGAATCTACCCCTGGCTTACAACACAATGTTAGGGAGACCCTAGATTCATGAAATGCAAGTTGTGCGGTCTACCTTCCACCAATGTATCAAGTTCCCACATAATGGGGTGGAAGTGAAAATCCTTGTAGATGCCAATTATACTTGCAACAATATCAAGGCAGGTAGTATGGTTCCGCATAACAAGGAGGCTAAAGATGAAATTGATCCTTAGACTACCAAGGACATGGTGATGCAAATCTTTGGAAAAACCTTAAAACTTGAAGAAATAGGTATGGGAGAATACAAGATGGACATGATCCCATCATTAATAGAGCTCCTAGTATCACCAAGATCCTATAGAAAACACTCCTCATCATTCACACCTGCTGCATCTCAAATGCTAGAAATACACAAGGCAACTAGCATGGTTAAGGCATCCACATCTTCTTTAGATAATGAAGAAGAATAGGCAGTCTTGGCCTGGCTTTACAAGGGAGAACCAAAGGAAGCTAAGGTAAAACATGTGGAAATATCCCTGGAGAAGTATGGAAAAGGATATCATCTCCTCAAGAAAATGGGATATAAAGGAAAATGACCTTTAGACGACAAAGGGAAAGGACTCATTAAACCTATACACATGAAATTAAGGGAAACTAATGATAAAACAAGGCTAGGTTTCAGTAAATCTACAAACCCTACTTAAAGGAATAGTCTAGTTTTTGATAAAGGGAGTGATCAAATAGAAGAAATAGAACTGGAACCATGGTCCTATTAGTTCCTTTTCTTTCTAACATAAAAATACTCTAAGAGAGCTTGCTCTATTGATCCCAGAATCTGAACATACAAGATACAAAATGACAGAAATAGGATTTTAAGCCCTCTACACTTTGAGCTCCATAAACTCAGGCGGGATAACCCTTCTAACTCAGAACAATCAAATCACTAAATTATTCCAATAGAATATGAATGGAATTATAGGAATTAATCATTGTAACATTTATTGAATAGACCAAACATAAAATTAAAGATCAATTTTAATAGTGATAGTCACCTAATTTAATGGAAAACATACTAGTGCTTAATCCTAGGGTATGGAGTCACTATTGTATAGCTTTAACCCTTTTACTCATTAACATAAATATTGAGACAACTATAGAATATGAAATAAACATAGACATACCTTATATATCTATCCTCATACACATAACAGATTAATTCATCAAATTTATTATAAAACCTGAATCCCACTGAAAATAATCCTGAGGCAATATTAATCTTTCCTTGAAAAAACCCTAATACTATTTCAAAATTTGCCTAACAGATGCATAAATTGAATATTCCTCAAACATTCAATTTTCATAAAATTTAGAAAACCATAATGAACACAAAATACTCATCATATGTTTCAGAAACTATTGATGGATCTCCTTTATATTCATGATTGAAATTGCTATTACAATCAACAGTATTTTAAAACCCAAAAAAAACACCTATTAGTCTTAAACCAGAGTTTGTATATTAAACTTGTACATCCAAATGAAAAATGGCTATCCTTTTCCTAGTAGTCTTGGAATACTTTTATAACTAAGGATGCACCAAGCTACGGACTCACTGGGAAAGCTTTACAAAATATTTTACACAACAAAATTTGCAGTTAACATAAAATAAAAGCTACAACAGAAAATAGGTGGCAGCAGTTGGTGAAGTCTGAACAAGGTTTGTTGATGCAGTTTGACAATATCCTCTTCATCCTTTCAAATTCTATTCCCACCTATTTACCTCCTTGGCGGTGGGCAATTCAAAGTATTTACCTGTTCTAGTTTGGAAATAGCTTCTATCCACCTGGCATCAATAGTTGTTCTTGCCTCTGAAATGAAGTTTACCATATCTCTTTCAAACTTGAAGAGGTTTTCAATGAGTTCATTGCAGTATTCACAATTTATATCCTTCTCCGGGCACTGCTTCATCTCCTCATTTTAAAAAATTTCCATGAAATCCATCTGTCCAATTGGACCATGGCTTCAAAATACTAGCTTCATCATATATTTTAGGAATTAGGAGAGGTCATTGGTCACCAAATAATTACAACTTATTACTTATTAAATCAACTTTACCATTGAAGATACCATATGTGTTATTCACCTCACTGATCATTTCAATTGTATCTATGATTTTATAAGGAAATCATCACTATATAACATGGTTGTCTTCAATTTGTCCATCAACCTGTCTCTTCTTGACCAGGTCTTAAAAGTGGGCTCCAAGAATTTCATAGCTTCAGCAGCTACCTTTGATGCTTCTTGCAATGAGCCATATAGTGTATACACTATGTCAGTTTTCTGCTTCAAAACATCAATTCAATGTTGAAGTATGCGCAATATGATAAACATGAAATGTATGCTATGTCCTTGTGACAATTCCTTGGACTGGCCTTCTGCCATTGCTGAATCTTCTTTTGCCTCTGTGGCAACATCTATTTCAATTTTTTGTATTTCTAGAGGGACTGGAGTCTTCTCTCTTTTACTCTCCACTAATTCCTCTTTCAACTTAGCAATTTCTTTCTCCAATGTGTGGTTCTGAACCACCACCTCTTCATGCATTTCTGTTAAGGCCATCATCTGGAAAAAATTTGTTTCATGCCTCTTAGACAAGTTATCAACCTTTTCCAGGTTCATGAATGATACTTGAGTCATTAACTAAGCTATCTCAGTGTTTGTAGTGTTCAGCAAATTCCAAATCATTATGTCTGCTTTCTTTTCCTCTCTTATAGTCATGACTAGAGGGGTTTTTGTAGTAGGGGCCAATGACCATATAGCCAGAGTCTTCGATTGAGGATCAAATCCTGATCCTTTTAGAACTGCATCGATCTCAAACTCTATTTTCAACAGTGGATCTTCTTGTCTCCTGATCTGATTGATGATAAATGTGGACTGCAAGTCCCAACCAGCCATCAATGTTACTCCACTATCTTGTACCAGTAATCTGGCCTACTCCACAATGATTAGTTCACTCTCAGGATCATAATCTTGGAGTGTCTTTACAATCTCTTCATTTTTGTCTACATTTTCTTCACCTATGGTTTTTCCTTGTCGCAAGTCCTTTTGTTTCAGCTTGATCAAAAAACTCTTGAACTCTTTAGACTTTATGAATTCATCATCTTTCATGAATTCTTTGGCTATCATGACTCTCTCATTACCCTTTTCAAATAAAACCATTTAATTGTCACCTTGGCCTTCAATTTGAGGCTCCTTTTGCAGTTGTCTTTTTAGTTTTCTAAAATATTTGCCATGTTCATTAATCATAGCCTTAGCCGTACTTTTCATGTCCTGCATAATCTTGTGTTCTTTCTTTTTTTTTTTTCCTGGGTGGTTCTCTAGCAAAGGTAGCTTCCTCACTGGCCTCTTCTTCTTCTTGATGCTCTTCCTCTTGTTGTTCTTGATGTTCTAGGTCATGCAATTCAACAGGAATTGGGGACCCTTGAGACTGTGCATCCTCGGCACTGAACTATGGTACCTCTACCATTAAAGTGTTGTCTGACTCTTTCCATTTAGCTTCTAGCCTAAGGAGGTCATTCCATTTCCTTCTCCTCTCATGGAATTCATGCTTATTAAATTTGTTCCTCAAAACATCTTCATCATCCAGTGGCTCATGATCTCTAATCTTTTTCCAAGGATTCATTTTTCTCTGGGATATTTGTATAGACTATTCTGGATCACAAAACCTGGCAACTACTATAGACATTATATATTGCTTAAAGAAGTCATTAATCCAGTCAAAAACTCTTTTCCCAATGGAGAAGTCAAAACCTACCCATTATCTAGGGATAAAAGTGCCCTTTTTATGTCCCTGTAAAAATTCTTTATCAACCCAAGTGATTTGCCAAATAAATTCTTAAAATGTAATCCTAAGACGAACAAACTTGGGGAGGATGTGAGGTGGTTGTGTACAGCCATACACTCTGATTATAGTAATATAATCAAAGAAGAAAAAGCCACCTCAATTGTGAGTAATAGGCCAGTTTGGAACAAATTCCCAAGGTCTTAAGAGTTTTCTAACCTCAAATGGAAGTCTATTCCTATTTGTTCCCAGTAAATCAAAAATTGGATCCACAATCCAATTACAAAAGCATACAAAAGATGAGTTGACAGATGAATTATCCCATACCTGGGTCCATCTTTGGATTGATTCATTGACACCATACTCTAAAACAAACAATTAAATCTCTTTATCCATAGATGCCCTGTACTAGGGCATCCGACTGTATCTCCACTAATGCATCATGAATAACATCAACTATGTATCCTACATAGTCCTAATCAATATTGACCTCTAGGTGCTGAATGTTCATGGTCATCATGAGTACATCTTGAGGCACTGTAGAATCTCCATCAAAACCTAATAATCTCATCAAGCAATATACTGTGCATTTTATGTAATGGTGAAATAGGGATAAGTCAAAAGGCGGTTTGAGATTGTCTAGGATTTTCACCAGGTGCCTATCTGCACTAGGCATGAATTTAGGCATTTGATACTTCTTAATCAAATGTTCTCTCTTGCTATAATCTCCCTTAATATTATTTAAATCATTATCTATACACAATGCACCAGTGATCCCAAAAACTTCTGCCACTGACCTCCTATATATGGAAACTAAGGTCCCTTTATTTTTCTTCCTGATTACCCTAGCTACTGGGTAGTAGTTCTTAGCAAGTTTCCTAATAAGGCCTATGTCAATGTAAACATTAGGCACAATTAATTTTTCCATATTCAAATCCCAAGGGTTGCAAATGGGAACTACTTTAACCCTATTATTCCAAAAATAATGGAACAAAGTATTACCAGAGTAATTTGGAGTGACCGGGTTTCTACATTGGCACCATTCATCCCAATTTGCACTGTTCGTATTCAAAGTCCCAGGCAACAACTCAACAAATTGTTCCACATACTTTTTTGGTGTAACCTCCTTTTTCTCAGACCCATGCGAAGCAGCACTAACAATAGATTGACTCATCCTTCGTCTTCAAATTACTATCTCAGACAAACTATTTCAGACAAACAAGCTCTATCACTCTTTACATAAAATATTAGGATACAGAATTGAGAACTGTACAAAATCAAGCTCAATCATTTAGAATTATAGTCATCAAATCTGTGTCTTGTCCCATTTAATGCCAAATTCTCGCACTTGCAATATCATGCAATCATCTCTCTGTAACTAATGTTGCCATTAATTCACACTGTATGATCCCTGCTGGAAAAGGGTACACACCCTTTTCCTTTTTTGCACTTGTAAGCCTGAAATGATCCACATGTCAATTTGTCACCAACCTCCTGTACCTTGCTTACATTTAAATTTGTCCTCGCGAGTGAGCGATAAGACCTTTCCTTCTATCAGTTGTGCACTCACACTATATCTTTGCTTTGGCTCATATGCTTCACAACTGGGCGATTACCTAACCGGAAACTTCATCATTTTATAATTGCGCACTTGCTAACTCTTCATGCTTTATATTTACACTTGAGTGAGTGAGCGACATCACTTTTCTTTTCACCAATCATGGACTCACTGCTCAGAACTTTACTTTCATTGAAACTCTACGAGTGAGCGACATGATCTTTATTACTCAGTCACTTCTTAGTCACACACTCGCTGACCTCCACTTATCATGCTTTTCTCTTGAGTGAGTGAGAGGGTTTTCAAAATAATCATACATTACTTTCTGGTCGCGGAGTCGCCATGGCTTTCTGATTTGTCTTTATACCTCTATGGGTGAGCAATGATTTTTTTCATTGTGTATTTTTACCTAATCACTCACTCACACTGCAAGATATTCCTGTTCATAAGTAATAGCGACTGAGCAATGACCTTTCTTTACTATAATCACATACTCACTGCAAAAATTTCTTCATGAATGAATCCTTCGTGGTTGAGCGAGTGACTTTACCACACCTTCTTAATATATTAATCTCTTACTTGCTGATCTCTTTTGACTGACCTTTCTTCCTGTGTGACTGAGCGACAACTTTCCCTTTTTCTTCATCGCACACTTGCTAATATCTTTTCACTTGACTTTATTCATGGGTGAGTGAGCGATATCCTTTTATTTCTTTTATCGTGCACTCGCGAGCTTAAAATTTGTAACAATGAATCATTGGCAATTGAGTGAGAGAAAAACTGAATATTTAGTCATGTGCTCGCGCACTTTATTAACACTACATATTTTTAGTCATGTGCTCGCGCACTTTATTAACACTACATATTTCTTGCATGACTGAGCAACAAGGACCATCTGATAATAAATACATATTGCATCACGTACTCGCACTGCACAAAATACAATAGTTAAGACTTGTGTGAGTGAACCCTTATAAAATATGACTTTGTCGAGCACTCGCAGTCTCAAATGACACACACAATAACTAAACCTGAGTGCATGATCAACCTTAACTTATAGAACTCGCTCAATTACGGACCAAAAAGTGAAAGACCTAAAACCACTGCGACCGCGTGATACATAAAAATTTAACTCATAAATCGCTTGTTGAACCCTTTAACAAAGAACTTCATCCCCTGTGAGTTAGCGACCAATTAAACAATTCCAACTCGCTCAGTCGTAGATTGCTAACATGACTTCAAAAATACATCATGACTGCATGATTAAGACAGATTAACGACCAAGTTTCTCACTCTCACACCTAACTTGACTTGACAAGATATGACTGTGACTACGCGATTAACACCTAAAATGAGTTGTTGCTCACTCGCTCACTCAAAAGGACACTTTAAAATATCAATGTGGGTGTGCGAATAAAGCTTAGAACATGGAAATTTTAACATTTATCCACAAAATTGACTTTTGACATACGACCACCCGAATTTTGAATCAAAATATGTGGGAAGTTTTTCCAAAGCATGGGAATTTAAAAAATTTGATGTGCAGTGCTATCAATGGCTTTGACTAGGGAAATTTAATTGAAAAATTGACATTAGAAGAAAAAACTCTAAGAGACAGACCACAAACCAAAACAAAACTATACATACACACACGAAAAACCACTCTAAAGCAGGGACATCTAAACTACTATGTATGGAAAAAGAAACTTCATGAGAAATAATGTTTCAGGAACTGTCCATGCACTAGCAATTCCTATATCTCACCACTTGGGTCTTCCAGGAAATAAGAATCTTGACAATGAAACTCCTGGATTACAAAGGGACCCATCCATAATGATTCAAATTTACCATGTTTTCCTTTTTCTTCTTTTCTAGCATTCCACTGTAGCACCATATCATTTATCCAAAACTTTCTTTCAGTCATTCTTTTGTCAAACAGGTACTTGGAATTCTGTTGGAGTTTCATGTTTCTTTTATGTGTCTTTTCTCTTATTTCTTTTAGGTCCATCAGTTGGTCCATCCTCTCCATCATGGGTTCTTGTTCTTCAAACTCATCATCTTGGAGAAATTTATACACCGGTAATAGATTATTTAAAGCCAATCTTGCCTGAGTTACATAGACCATTTCAAAAGGGGATACCCCTATTTCCCTCTTCACTATTACCCTGTCATCCCATAGGGCTAATTTTAGTTTTTAATGCCAAGACTTTTTATTTTTCTCCGAAACTATTTTAATGATTTTCATGATGCTTTTATTGCTAGACTCAGCTTGTCCATTTGCTTGAGGATGATATGGTGAGGAATAAGATATAATAATGTCATAATCTTCACAGAAATCCTTAAATTCCTTAGCCCTAAAACACATGGCATTGTCCATGACTAACTTAGTGGGCACACCAAATTTTGTCAGAATATTATCCATTAAGAAATTCATCACTACCTTGCTAGTATCCCTTTTTGATGGAATTGCCTCTATCCATTTTGTAAAATAGTCCATGGCTACAAGAATCCAACTATGGCCTCCACTAGATTTTTTGTGTAAATTCCCCTATAAAATCAAGACCCCATTGGGTAGAGGGTGCTTCAATAGTCATAGGATGTAAAGGTAAAGCTCCAAAAAATTTCATGTGACTATAGCATGTGGTACATAAGAAATTATCTTTTCAAAAACTAAATAAGGTCTAAAACCTTTGACTGTTTTGACCAATGCATATGCTTGTTTCTCCATTATCTCATAATTAAGTTTTGTTGCTTGCAGAGACTTACTAAAAAATGCTATGGGATGATCAAAACCTTTGTCATCTGTCTGCAAAAGCACTACAACAATTGTATGGAATGAAGAAAAAGAAAATATAGAAAAAGGATTTTCATAATCTAGAGATCTTAGTACACGTGCTCATATAATGGCTACTTTCATCTCATCAAATGCTAACTGAGCATCCTTACCCCATTCAAACTTAGCATCTTTCTTTAACAATTTAACAATGGGCTTGACTATCTCAGCAAAGTTTGCAATGAATCTCCTAAAAAAAATTATTTTTCCCAAAAAAGACTGAACACCTTTGATATTCTTTTGGGGCAAGAGTTTGTTGATGGCTTCCACTATTTCAGAATCAATCCTTACACCTTCTTTAGATACAATATGTCCCAATAATTTACCTTCTGTCATAGAAAAATGACACTCCTTTGGATTTAAAGAAATTCCATACTCCAAGGCTTTAGTACAAATATTTTCCAAATTCTTACAATGATCCTCAGCCTTTTGGGAATATGCAGTAAGATCATCCTGATACACCACCATAATTATATTTATAAACTCCTTAAAATCCACATCCATGGGTCTTTGGAAAGTAGCTCCTGCATTTCTCAGGCCAAATGGCATTCTTACATAGACATATGTACCCCGTGGGGTAGTGAAAGTTGTCTTGAATTTCTTAGATTCTTGAACCAGCACCTGGTTATAACTAGAAAAACCATCCATCATAAATAACAAATCACAACCAATAACCCTTTGTAGCATTGCCTCCATGTTTGGTAAAGAATAATTATCTTTTTATGAAGCCACATTAAGGTTCCTGAAATCAACACATAGCCTGATATCTCCATTTTTCTTTCTGACAAGGACCAAATTGGACACCCAAGAAGAATGCCTGATTGGTTTTATGATCCCAGCCTCTTTGAGCTTCGTCAATTCTTGCTGCATTTTGGGGGCTAGCAAAGGATTGATTGGCCTCTATTTTTGTCTAAAAGGCTTAATATCATCTTTTAATGGGATTTCATGTTGAAATAGATCTTTACTATAAGCCTTAAGGTCTTCATAAGACCAAGAAAAAACTTGTTTGAACCTTTTCAACAAGCTAATCAAATTTGTCTTCACATGAGGAGCTAATTTCTTTCCAATATATACAATCCTAGGATTACACTCTGATCCCAAGTTTACCTCCTCAAATTCATTCAACTTGGCTGTAGATTTTTGACACATATGACTATCATTGTCAGTAAATAATCCCTCCAATTGAGTTAGTCCCTTGGGGATTTCGTTTGTCTGCAAATGTAGAATTTCATTGCCAAATATGGTTTCTTTCCCATCAATAATCTCTATCAAATTATTACAGTCAATGATTTGCCCTTCATAATTATCCAAACATTGAATAAAATTGAGAATGTCCTCATCACTTTCAAAAAATTGCCAATTATACACATTATCAGGAATGGCAGGTCTGGTTTTAGTTTCCACAATAGATACTCCTGGTAGCTTTAAATCATCATTTTTCAAGGCCACATTAGCCAAAAAATCTACCATGATATTCTTAGATCTTTCTATGCAATTTATGGAAAATGCATCAAAAAATTCAATGCTATCCCATACAACATGTTTATATTGTTTCAGTCTATCATTTTTAGTAGCATATCTTGATCTAATTTGAGAAATAGCTAACTCTGAATCACCAAAGACTATTAATAACTTAATTCCATGCTCTATTGTTATTTCTAATCCCAATAACAAAGCTTCATACTCAGTTGTATTGTTTGTACATTGAAATAAAAGAACAAATGAGTACTTGAAAGTAATACCTGATGGAGAGAAAAATATAACACCAGCTCCTGACCCTTCTCTAGAGAATGCTCCATCAAAATACATCTGCCACAGTTCAAGCTATTGCAATTCTAATTCTTCCACTATGGGATCTGTGTTTTTCAACTATGGTTGAATTTTTTCCACCTTAAAATTATCTATTTCTACATCCACAAATAAATTTAGCATGTTTGGTTCAACCTTCTCAACATAAACAAGAGATCTAAGCTCGCTCAATAGTTTTTCTTCTTTCCCATTAACAGAAATCATAGCAAAAGACAAATCCAATTGTACATATCCTCCAATGGCTATAGCACATTGTCTTGATAAGAGCATGCCATAATTGGGTGGTGAATCCACAACCACAACATCTATTTAAAAAGTGACCTCGGCGTATGTAGCAAGTTTCACCTCTAATCCTTGCAAATTTCCTACTATAGGTACTTCCCTATTGTCCATGTCATAACATTTACCACAAGTAGTATCCACCTCTAAACCTAATTTTTTCATGATATTGTAAGTCATCACATTAGCAGCAGCCACTGAATCCATCATACAACTTTTTAGTAACATATTATTTGTGAGAAGTGTTACATAAAAAGGATCAATCTGATTTGGTTCTTGAACAACTATATTTCCCAGACAAATTGGGATTCCATCTTTTTCTTCTTTCTCATCTTTCAGTTCATCATTCAAAGAAGTATTATCATGCATACCAAGAAAATTAGATAACAATGATAAGGTCTCTTCTCAGTGCTCTTTAATTTTAAACATCTCAAGTAAAGGGACAGAGACTTTAATCTGAGATAAGGCTTGCTTTATGTTAAAAGTTGGGAAAGTCATGACATTGTCAGAAGATATTTTACCTTGACTCTCTTTTAACTATCTTGTTTGTTGGTCATGAGTGGGGGTAACTTTGTTTTCTTTAACCAAGGTGTCCTTCAGTTCACCTTGTGTAATTACTTCACTTATAACTTCCATGATAATAGGTGAGTCATGTTGTTTCCCACTTTGATCAACTTTTCTTTTCCTAAGCTGGTATGAACTTCTTGCTTGTGTCATACCAGAAATAGTTAGAAATCTTATCTCTTCATCATTAGGCATACCAAATTGAAAGTTCTCTAACTTAGTGCTTGTATTATTTACTGTGATTGGCATGTTTTCTTGTAGCTCTTCCTCTGAACTACCATTGTCATCTTCAATAGTAAGTGCACACATGTTTATTGCAGGTTTTTTCTCACTCTAACTTTCTTCTGTTCCAATGTTTTCATGTTGCTCCACCATACTCTGAGCTACTACACATTGATAAGGGCAATGAGGCATATTACAAGCCATGCACCAAGGAGTATTTTCCACATAATGAGCATTGTTGTTTTTCAATGGGTCAGGGATGTCTTTGTTCTTAAGATCATTTTTTTCTTCTGACATGGGTTTTCCATCCTTCCACTGAGTCTTATAGGGAAAATCTTGCAACCTATAGGGCTTATCTTGCCTCTAGTATTGTGGCCTAGTATTTTGAAACCCCTTCTCATTCTTGTCTACCTTAGCAGCAAGATCTTTCACTACACTTACCAATGTTTCCATCTTATCTTCTTCCTTGGGATTTTTATTTGATTATGTTTTTTACTCTTTCCAGATTCTGCTATCATCACATTTATGAAGCTTTCCAGAAGCTCTTCTGTTGCTTTCTATGTTTATGGCCAATTTATATGCTTCTCTCATAGTCTAGGGATATTTATCTCTAAGCAGGTAAGTTGTCTTTCCATATAAAGTATTACACTAAGTGGTGACACATACATTTTCATCCAGTCTCAATACTTGGAACAACTTATACATAGCCTTTTGAAATCTTACATTAAATTCAACAATGCTTTAATTAGTAAATTTTTTCAAACTGTTGAATTCATTCAACATAAAACCATAATTTATCTTGTCACCATACTATTCTTTGAAACTTCTAAAAAATTCATCCCAAGAATAGATACTATGATTAGGCAAACCTCAATACTAGTCTCTTGCATCCTCAGCTAAAGATTGCACAAATAATTTCATCACAAGATCCTCATCTCCAATCTCATAATCATTCATTGTATCAAAAAATAATTGTAGATGTTCATCACCAGTTACAACATTATTCCCTCTAAATTTGGGAATCTTATCTCTAACCTCATTAGGAATAGGGTTTGGTTAGCCAGGGATACCGTCAAAAAATAATTGCCTATATCTCTCCAAATGAATAGGTCTTCTTTGAAAATTAGCGCTCATATTTTGGCTAGCGCTCTGGCCAATACTACCAATGTTCTAGCCAATGCCTACATTTTGGTGGCTAATATTTCTTTTCAGTCCACTTACTCTTGACTTTGATACAACTCCTTGAGCCGCACCATATGTCTGGGTACTTGTGTTAGCATTATTGGTCTGAGTATTAGAATTAAATACATGCATAGTTTGATTAGTTACAGTAGTATCATTTACTACATTGGTATTACTCATGGGACTCAAAAAGGCAATCCTTCTTTTCAATTTTAGGTATAGATAATTTAATACCTATGAGCTTTTGCTTTCCCTTTTCAACATCTGTTTGTGTGACATTAACTGTTGATACATTTGGTGTACGTGTCTGAGACTTAGGGGGTTTTTTATATTCATAATTAATGACTTGCCTTACCATAGGGCCTATCTCTTTGGGATCACTTTTCTTAAGTAGGTGTTCTCTTTCTTGGCATTCTTTTCTCAGGGTGTCTACATCTCCAAAAAGTTCTTTATTCAAGCCATGAAATCCCTCATTATCACCTTGAGCTGCCAATTTTAATTGGGAAACCCATTTTTTCAAATTTTTCTCTCAGTGGTTGCATTTATAATTTTCTCCTCTCTAGCCTCATCATTTTTCTTCTTGATAAGCAAGAGTTCATCTAATTCCCTCTTCAAAAGGTCATTATCTTTGAGGACTCCCTCAATATTAGAACTAGAAGAGTCATAGATATTCATCAAGTTATCTCCCTTTTGCTCCTCAACCTATTCATAAGGGATACCCTTGAAATATGATGATGTCTCACCCTTTTCTTGATATACATTCTTTGGCCTAGGGTTAAATATATCCTCAAAGTAACCAGTAGTGTTAGACTCAGGATTCAGAGGTTCATTTGATTCTTTTTCAGGAATAGTAGCTAAGGACTCACCAGGGCCTTCAAATCTAGGCTTCCAAGAAGTGTTGTAATTAGATTCTCCTTTCCTAGAATGGTTTCTTCTAGAAATTTTAGAAACATCACTCTCTGATGTTGCTTGAGAGTGATTCTTTGTGTTTTCTTTTGTATTCCTCATTTTATCCAAAGTAAAATTTCACACACTTGATCTAATAGTGTTCCCCTTAAAAGCACTATAACCAATTCCTTGGAGCCGCCACCCAAAAACTTTGGGAATAAACTAATGAATGTTCACCTTGACAATGATATTTGAGGATATGATTCAATAAAGTGCAATACACAACTTGTGATTTCAAAAAAAAAATGCACTTCAAAGAATCTATATTATGGAATATTATCTTCAAACTAACCTTTCACACATTCGTTGATAAAAGTCTCCAGTAGAGTTGCCATTTTCTGTTAGTTCCTTTTCTTACTGACATAAATATACTCTTAGAGAGCTTCCTCTATTGATCGTAGACACTGACCACACAAGATACAAAATGACAGAAATAGGGTTTTATGCCCTCTACACTTTGAGCTCCATAAACTCGGGCGGGATTACCTTTCTAACTTAGAACAATCAAATCACTAAATTACTCCATTAGAATATGAATGGAATTATAGGAATTAATCACTCTAACATCTAATGAAGAGACCAAACATAAAAGTAAAGATCAATTTTAATAGTGATAGTCACCTAATTCAATGGAAAACAGACTAGTACTTAATCATAGGGTATGGAGTCACTATTGTATAGCTTTAACCCTTTTACTCATGAACAAAAATATTGAGACAACTATAAAATCTAACATAAACATAGACATACCTTATATATCTATCCTCATACACATAATAGATTAATTCATCAAATTCATTATAAAACTTGAATCCCACTGAAAATAATCCTAAGGCAATATTAATCTTTCCTTGAAAGAACCCTAAAACTATTTCAAAATCTGCCTAACAGATGCATAAATTGAATATTCCTCAAACATTCAATTTACATAAAATTTAGAAAACCATAATTAAGAAAAAATACTCATCATATGTTTCAGAAACTATTGATGGATCTCCTTTATATTCATGATTGAAATTGCTATTACAATCAACAGTATTTCAAAACCCAAAAAAAAACCTATTAGTCTTAAACCAGAGTTTGTATATTAAACTTGTACATCCAAATGAAAAATGGCTATCCTTTTCCCAGTAGTCTTGGAATCCTTTTATAACTAAGGATGAAAAAAGCTATGGACTCACTAGGAAATATTTACAAAATCTTTTACACAACAAAATTTGCAGTTAACAGAAAACAAAAGCTACAACAGAAAACAGGTGGAAAAAGTTGGTGAAGTCTAAATAAGCTTTGTTGATGCAGTTTGATAGTATCCTCTTCATCCTTTTAGCTTCACTTACCACCTGTTTACCTCCTTGGTAGTGGGCTAATCAAAAGTCTTTACCTTTTCCAGTTTGGCAACAACTTATATCCACCTGGCGTCAATAGTTATTCTTGCCTCTGAAATGAACTTTTCCATATCTCTTTCAACCTTGAAGAGGTTGTCAATGAGTTCATTGCAGTATTTAGAATTTATATCCTTCTTCGGGTGTTGCTTCATCTCCTCATTTTCAAATATTCCATCAAATCCATCTATCCAATTGGACTATGGCTTTGAAATACCAACCTTGTCATATATTTTAGGAATTAGGGGAGGGCATTTGTCACCAAATAATTGCAACTTATTACTTATTAAATCAACTTTACCATTGAAGAAACCATATGTGTTATTCACCTCACTGACCATTTTTATTGTATATATGATTTTATTTGGAAAACCATCACTACATAACATGGTTGTCTTCAATTTGTCCATCAACCTATCTCTTCCTAACTAGGTCTTAAAAGTTGGCTCCAAGAATGTCATAGCTTCAGCAGCTACCTTTGATGCTTCTTGCAATGAGCCATATAGTGTATACACTATGTCAGTTTTCTACTTCAAAACATTAATTCAATTTTGAAGTATGGGAAATATGATAGACATGAAATTTATGCTTTTTCTTGTGACAATTCTTTGGACTATCCTTCTTCCATTATTGAATCTTCTTTTGCCTCTATGGCAACATCTGTTTCAATTTTGTGTATTTCTAGAGGGATTAGAGTCTTCTCTGTTTTACTCTCCACTAATTCCTCTTTCAACTTAGCAATTTATTCCTCCAATGTGTGATTCTGAACCACCACCTCTTCATGCTTTTTTTCTAAGGCCATCATCTGACCAAAAAAAAATACATACCTCTTAGACAAGTCATCAACCTTTGCTAGGTTCATGAATGATACTTGAGTCATTAACTAAGTTATCTCAGTGTTTGCAGTGTTCTACAGATTCCAAATGATTCTATCTACTTTCTTTTTTTCTCTTAGAGATCATGACTAGGGGCTTTTGTGTAGCAAGGGCCAATGACCAAATAGCTAGAGTCTTTGATTTAGGATCAAATCCTAATCCTTTTAGAACTTCATCCATCTCAAACTCTATTTTCAACAGGGGATCTTCTTGTCTCTTGATCTAATTGATGATAAATGTGGACTGCAAGTCCCAACTGGGCATCAACATTACTCCACTATTTTGTATGAGTAATCTGGCCTGCTTCATAGTGATTAGTTCACACTCAGGATCATAATCCTAGAGTGTCTTCACAATCTCTTCTTTTTTGTCTGCATTTTCTTCACCTGTGGTTAATCCTTGTTTCAAGTCCTTTTGTTTCAGCTTGATCAGAAAAGTCTTGAACTCTTCAAACTTTATGAATTCATTATCTTTGTTGAATTCATTGGCTATCATGACTCTCTCATTATCCTTTTCAAATAAAACCATTTGATTGTCACCTTGGCCTTCAATTTGAGGCTCCTTTTGTAGTTGTCTTTTTAGTTTTATAAAATATTTTCCATTTTCAGTAATCATAGCCTTAGCCATACTTTTTCTATCCTGCATCATCTTGTGTTATTTCATTTGTTTTTTCCTGGGCGGTTCTCTAGCAAAGGTATCTTCCTCACCGGCCTCTTCTTATTCTTGATGCTCTTCCTCTTGTTGTTCTTGATGTTTTGGATCATGTAATGCAATAGGAATTGGGGACCCTTGAGACTGTGCATCCTCAGCACTGAACTATGGTACCTATGCCATTAAAGTTTCATAGGATTTAAGCATTTCCTCTATCCTTTGAAAGTATGGGAGATCAGGGAAAAAACTAGAGAAAGTATTGTTTGACTCTTTCCATTCATCTTCTACCCTAAGGAGGTCATTCCATTTCCTTCTCCTTTCCTAGCCTTCATGCTTATTTAATTTGTTCTTCACAACATCTTCATCATCCAGTGGCTCATGATCTCTAATCTTTTGCCAAGATTCATTCTTCTCAGGGTTATTTGTATAGACTATTCTGGATCACAGAACCTCGCAACTGCCGTAGACATTCTATATTGCTTCAAGAAGTCATTAATTAGGTCAAAGAATCTTTCCACAATGGAGAAGTCAAAAACTACCCATAATCTAGGGATAAAAGTACCCTTTTTATGTCCCTCTAAAAATTATTTATCAACCCAAGTGATTTTCCAAATAAATTCTAAAAATGCAATTCTAAGAGGAATAAACTTGGGGATGATGTGAGGTGGTTATGTACAGCCATACACTCTAATGGTAGTAATTTAATCAAAGAAGAAAAATTCACCCCAATTGTGAGTAATAGGCCAGTTTGGAACAAATTCCCAAAGTCTCAAGACTTTTCTAACCTCAAATGGAAGTCTATGCCTATTTGTTCCCAATAAATCAAAAATTGGATCCATAATCTAATTACAAAAGCATACAAAAGATGATTTGATGAATGAACTATCCCATACTTGGGTCCATCTTTGGATTGGTGCATCGACACCATAATCTAAAACAAACAATTAAATCTCTTTATCCATAGATGCCCTGTTAAAATATAGAATCATATACATCAGATGAGAATAATGCTTGAAGGTAGGTACTGGGGCATCCGACTATATCTCCACTAATGTAGCATGAATAGAATCAACTATGTATCCCACATAGTCATAATAAGTATTGACCTCCAGGTGCTGAATATTCATGGCCATCATGAGTACATCTTGAGGCACTATAGAATCTCTATCAAAACCGATTACTCTAGTCAAGCCATATACTCTGCATTTTATGTAATGGTGAAATAGGGATAATTCAAAAGGTGGTTTGAGATTGTCTAGTATTTTCACTAGGTGCCTATCTACCCTGCGCATGAATTTAGGCATTTCATACTTCTTAATCAAATGTTCTCTCCTGCTATAATCTGCCTGAATCTTCTTTAAATCAATATCTATACACAATGCACCAGTGATCCCAATAAATTCATCCACTGACCTCCTATATATGGAAACTAAGGTCTCTTTATTTTTCTTCCTGATTACCCTAGCTACTGGCCAGTAGTTCTTAGAAAGTTCCCTAATAAGGCCTATGTCAACATAAACATCAGGCACAATTAATTTCACCATATTCAAATCCCAAGGGTTGCAAATGGGAACTGCTTTAACCTTATTATTCCAAAAATAATGGAACAAAGTATTACCAAAGTAATTTGGAGTGACCGGGTTTCTGCATTGGCACCATCTATCTTTCCATTCATCCCAATTTGCACTGTTCATATTCAAAGTCTCAGGTAGAAACTCAAAAAATTCTTCCACATACTTTTTTTGTTTAACCTCCTTCTTCTCAGACCCATGTGAAGCAGTGCTAACAATAGCTTGACTCATCCTTCCATTTCAAATTTCTATCTCAGACAAAATATTTCAGACAAAGAAGCTCTATCGCTCTTTATAGAAAATCTTAGGATGCAGAATTGAGAACTGTACAAAATCAAGCTCAATCATTGAGACTTATAGTCATCAAATCAGTGTCTTGTCCAAGTGAATGCCAAATTCTCACACTTGTAGTATCATGCAATCATCTCTTTTTAACTAATGCTGCCATTAATTCACACTGTATGATCCCTGCTGGAAAAGAGTACACCTTTTTTATTCTTTTTTTCACTTGTAAGCCTGAAATGAGCCACATGTCAATTTGTCACCAACCCATTGTACCTTTCTTACTTTCAAATTTTTCCTCGCGAGTGAGCAAAAAGACCTTTTCTTCTACCACTTGCGCACTCACATTCTAACTTTGCTTTGGCTCACATGCTTTGCGACTGGGCAATGACCTAACTAGCAACTTCATCATTTTATAATTGCACACTCGTTATCTCTTCATGCTTTATATACACTTGAGTGAGTGAGTGATATCACTTTCCTTTTCACCAATCACGGACTCGCCACTCAGAACTTTACTTTTGTTGAAACTCTACGAGTGAGCGACATGATCTTTATTGATTAGTCACTTCTTAGTCACACACTCACTAACCTACACTTATCATGCTCTGCGCTTGAGTGAGTGAGCGGGTTTTCAAAATAATCATACATTACTTTTTGGTCACAGAGTTGCCATGGCTTTCTAATTTGTCTTTATACCTCTGCAGGTGAGTGATGACTATTTTCATTATGTATTTTTACCTAATCACTCACTCACACTGAAAGATATTCTAGTTCATAAGCATTAGCGAGTGAGCAATGACCTTTCTTTATTATAATCACATACTCTCTTCTCAAATTTCTTCATGAATGAATCCTTCACAACTGAGCAAGTGCCTTTACCACACCTCAATATATTAATCACTCACTCGTTGATCTCTTTTGACTGATCTTTCTTCTTGAGCGACTGAGCGACAAATTTCTCTTTTTATTCATCGCTCACTCGTTGATATCTTTTCACTTGAATTTATTCATGGGCGAGTGATCGATATCCTTTTCATTCTTTTATCACGCACTCACGAGCTTAAAATTTGAAATAGTGAATCATTAACGATTTAGCGAGAGAAAAACTAAATATTTAGTCACGTGCTCATGCACTTTATTAATAGTGTATATTTCTTGTGTGACTAAGTGACAAGGACCATCTGATAATGAATACATATTGCATTGCATACTCGCACTACAAAAAATACAATAGTTAAGACTTGCGTGAGTGAGCGGTATTAAAACATGACTTAGTCACGTAGTCATGGTTTCAAATGATACACACAATATTTAAGCCTGAGTGCGTGACCAACCTTAACTTATAGAACTCACTCAATTGCATACCAAAAAGTGAAAGACCTAAAACCACCGCGATCACCTAATACATAAAAATTTAACTCATCGCTAGCTTGCTGAACCCTTTAACAAAGAACTTGATCCCTTGTGAGTGAGCGACCAACTAAACAATTCCAACTCACTTAGTCGTGGATTGATAAAATGACCTCAAAAATACATCGTGACTACGTGATTAAGAAAGATTAATGACCAAGTCGCTCACTCTCACACCTAGCTTGACTTGACAAGATATAACAGTGAGTACATGATTAACACCTAAAATGAGTCATCGCTTGCTCGTTCACTCAAAAAGACACTTTAAAACATCAGTGCGGGTGTGTGACTAAAGCTTAGAACATGGCAATTTGAACATTTAGCCACAAAATTGAGTTTTGACATACGACCACCTGGATTTTGAATCAAAATACATGGGAAGTTTTGCCAAAACATAGAAATTTAAAAAATTTGATGTGCAGTGCTAACAGGTCCTATGAAAGATTATTACATGTTGGCATAGAGAATCCCAAATATCAAGGCAAGCGCTATGTACCAAGCTTTGAAGTACCAAAAGACACTCATATCCCTTTATTACCACAGGCTCCTATTCAAGAGGTAGGATACACAATAGAAGATGATCTAGAGGTACCATTGATAGAAACGGCTACTGAAGACACATCCCAACAATAGGATTCACATCCTAACTGGGGGCAGTTAGTCACAATCACACATGTCCTTGATTTACCACACTTTGATCCATAGGTGGTTAATCTAGTACATCAGATAACTATTGCTGAATTCTTAAATAGGTCTGATGACAAAGTAACTGACTCTCATGATTATGAGTGTGATGAGCTATCTGTCACCACAAAGGACATTGAAATAGATTTGATTCACATGTTTGTAGCTACATCGGCACATAGAGAACATTTTAACACCACTCCTAATAGTATTGATGTTCCTGAAGCAGAGGAGGAATTCCTTCCCCAAATCATTGATCAAGAAATTGGTGTTCTCCTAGGTCTAGAAGAAATTCAGAGGCAATAAGATAGGATCCTCCTCCTACAAAGAGATGAAGAAGAATAATAATCAACTGATGAGTCACTAGAGTTTGGTCCACATATTACAAACAATGACCCTTTTAATGATGATCTAACTCTTATCGATCCAAACTTTGAAGAGATTAACTTAACAGAACATATCATGTCAGTTAATAGTCTTGATGTTGACGCGATGCTTTACTTCTCAGAGTCTAACTCCTTGTCTTTGACAAACCCATACCTAATTGATTGGACTAATACAGATCCTACTCTTATCCTTGACTTTCCCAATGACTACACCTTGGCTTGCTATCTAAACACTTGTGAACCTTACCCTTCTTCCACCAATGCAAGGAGCGTGAACATGTCATAGGAGGATATCGAGTTTCTCGGTCAAAAATTGAAACATAAAAAGAAAAAGAGAACTAGCGATGAAAACCACCTTGTGGCAGTGTCAGATCCTAAAATAATAAAAACAAAAGATGTATCAAATGGTGAAAACCTCGCAGAGGTGCCAAAGGATGAGATTCTTGATATTCTCCCTGAGAACTTTCAAGAAAGGTCTTCAGTTCTATTAGAACCAATGCAACCAATTAACTTGGGTACAACTGTAGATCCTCAAATAGTTCACCTAGCACAATATTAGTCAAAAGAGGAGAAGACACAGTTCACCGAATTCTTGAAAGAGAAAAAGATCAACTTTGCATGGTCTTATATAGATATGCCTATACTAGATCCTGAATTTATAATGCACCATGTATCTATAGCTCCTAGGATTAAACCCGTAAAACAAAAAATAAGAAAAATGCATCCTCATGTTGCATTTCTAGTAAAAGTAGAGCTAGAGAAATTGTTAAAAGCTGGATTCATCCAAGTAATCAGTTAC
The DNA here is from genome assembly GCA_018584345.1 of Thuja plicata. NCBI lineage: Eukaryota > Viridiplantae > Streptophyta > Pinopsida > Cupressales > Cupressaceae > Thuja > Thuja plicata. The sequence goes on from MU225872.1 coordinate 1,667,018, forward strand.
GCAGGATGGATCTCCAATGTAGTCCTAGTATCTAAATCTGATAAATCTATCAAGATCTATACAGACTTCAGAGCCTTAAACAAGGCATGTCCTAAGGATGACTTCCCACTGCCTAATATTTATATGATCATAGACCTCATAGAAGGGTACCGAATGTATTCATTAATGGATGGGTTCTCAGGCTACAATCAGATTAAAATTGCAACTGAAGATCAAGAGAAGACTACATTTACATGTGCATGGGAAACCTTTTGCTAGAATGTCATGCCATTTGGGTTAAAGAATGTTAGTGCTACATATCAAAGATCCATGACTACTATATTCCATGATATGATGCATAAAAACATGGAGGATTATGTGGATGACACCTTAGCTAAATCAAAAGAATAAAATACTCATATTGAAGACTTGAGGAATATATTGGATTGTATGGAGCAATTTCAACTCAGGCTCAATCCAAAGAAGTGTGCTTTTGGGGTCCAATCAGGAAAGCTTTTAGGATTTATTGTTTTAGAGAAAGGAATTGAGGTAGACCCTGGAAAAGTCAAAGCTATACTAGAGATGACTCCTCCCCGCAACATTAACCAAATGACAAAATTACAAGGGAGACTTTAATCAATTAGGTGTTCATGTCACAACTTGCAGATAGAGCACAACCCTTTACCAAACTATTACACAAAAGGGTCACCTTCAAATGGGATGAACATTGTGAAGCCAACTTCAAAGAATTAAAAGAGTACCTGGCTACTCCTCCTATTCTTATGGAACCCATTCATGGAAAGCCATTACTCCTGTATATTTTAGCTACAACCACATCACTAGGAGTATTTCTCGCACAAGAGGATGAAACTAAGAAAGAAAGAGCAATCTACTATATCAGTAGACCACTAGTCTCCTATGAACTCAATTACAGAATTATTGAGAAATAATTCTTAGCAATTGTCTTTGCATCATAAAATTTGAGATATTACATGATGTCACATACAGTAAGGCTCATTGCAAAGATCGATCCTTTGAAGTACCTCCTAAGAAAAATAGCATTGACAGGACGTCTAGAAAAGTGGGTCCTTATTCTGAGCAAATTTGACATTGAGTATGTGGACAGGAGGGCTATTAAAGGACAATTCCTCATAGTCCAATTGGTTGATTCACCACTTCAAGATGATGAGCCTTTAAAAATTGAGTTCCATGATGAAACAATTATGCATCTCATTGAGTATCTGTGGAAGATGTACTATGATGGTTCTTTCACACAACAAGGCTATGGAGGAGGGGTTCTCTTCATAACTCCTCAAAACTACAAAATACTGAAGTCCTACAAAATGATGTTTCCATGAACAAATAACATTTCTAAATATGAAGCATTGTTAAATAGTCTTAAGCTTTCTCTGGAATGGAAAATCATAGAGTTACACATGTATGGTGACTCTCAGCTCATTATCAATCAAGTCAATGGAGATTATCAGACAAAAGATGAGAATTTGATGCCCTACAAGCAACTGATAGATGACTTGAAGAAGTACTATCTTTATCACATTCCAGCAGATACCCAAAATAGAGAACAAGGCTGCATATGCTATGGCTACATTGGTGTCTATGTTACAACTGGAGGAACATCAATTCTGCTATGACTTCTTGGTGGAATAATTATCCTACCCCACCTTTGATACCCCTGAATACCAAGTAATATGTGCTTTGAACACCCCAGACCAATCTCGGTATGATAATATCAGTGCTTGTCTAACTGACCAAACCATTCCCAATGATTTATCAAGAAATGAATAAAAAGAGCCTTGATTAGGACAGCATCACGTTATAACTAAAAAATTATATTGACGAGGTCTTGACGGTACATTTCTTGGATGTTTAGAACACAAAGAGTTAGATCACACGTTAAAAGAAATCCACGAAGGTGTATGTGGATCACATTCAAATGAATTTTCACTAGCAAAGAAACTACTCAAAGTAGGCTATTACTGGCCTACAATGGAAAATGATGCTATTCAATTTTCAAAAACATGTCATAAATGCCAAAAACATGAAAATCTCATCCATGCTCCTGCTAGAGAACTTATACATTTTTTAACGCATTAGCCATTTCAGTAATGGGATTTTGACCTCGTTGGACAAATATATCCTAATTCTTCAAATGGACACAAGTTCATCATTACGGCCACTGAGTATTTCATGAAGTGGGTCAAATCCATGTCGTTAATCAAAGCCATGGGAAAATAGGTGGCTATGTTCATCTTGAACTACATCATTTGTTGATATGGGATACCCTCTTCAATTGTAACAAAAAATGGGGGCCAATTTAAAAACCAAGACATTTATGACCTTTGCAAATAATTCCACATCACTCAACATTTCTCTTCAATCTATTATCGTCAAGGTAATGGATAGCTTGAGGAATCTAATAAAAATATTCTCAAAATCCTACATAGAACTATGAGTAAGTCTGGTAGAGGCTGGCATTTACAACTAAATCCGGCATTATAGGCCTACAAAATAAGCATTAGGAAACCAACTATAGCCACACCATTTTCTCTAGTCTATGGTGCTGAAGCAGTACTACCTATTAAGGTTGAAATCCCATCTTTGTGGATATCTTTACAAGGTCTTGTTACTGGTGAGCAATACCACATTGATAGGGTGGATTCTTTAGACCTACTTGATGAGTGCAGGTAATAGGCATTCGATCATCTCAAGGTGTACCAAGCATGAATTTCCAAAGGATATAATAAAATGGTCAAACCATGACAATTTCAAGTGGGGGATCTCATCCTGAAGGAGAATCCTAAAAACTATCCTAATAGAGAACAAAAAGGAAAGTTTGAACCTAATTGGTTGGGACCTTATGTTATCACTACTACTTTTGGGACTGGAGCCTATCAACTAGCTACACCTGAGGGAGACGTTCTTCTAGATCCTATCAATACTCTACATTTGAAGTGGTTCTATGCTTGATGTTCGGCTAGCAGAGCCTGTATAGTGGAAAACTCATAAAATACCAAAAAAATTAGAAAATTGATCCTGAAGAAATCCCAAACCAGTGAAAAATGTCTTGAAGAAAAGGTATCCTTGGTGAAAACCTAGAAAATAGGCACCTCGATACTATTAAAATTTTCAAAAAAGAAAAAAATAGAAAAAAATTTGAAAAAGAAAAAAGTGCCTTGATGACAACCTGGTAAAACGGGCATCCCTATAGTAAAAAGAATGAAAAAGTTTTGTCAAGTGGTGAAAACCTACAAATCAAGAATCACTTGTATTTTGTGCTCTATCTATTAATAAATTTATGATACTAAGCCTTCACGATTACACCTGTGCTAAAGTTGACTTTATTTCCTTACAAATATCTTATCCTTGCTTAGGATTTGTCTACATTTTTGTCTTAAGATCAAGTCATTTCGCACTAGGGGCATCTTTTCCAATATGATAGGTTGTGTCTGCTAGGTTGTCATAGGATGGTTTGTCTCGTGACACAATAATTCTCGATGCTTGCACCAAACTATCACTTTCACGAAACAAGGATGGCACGAACATTGTACTAACCTAAACGGTGTTCCTAAGACCTACATTGGTTTGCAAATAGGAACAAAGCTATACACAGACATGGGAACCATATTGCTTAAAATCCAAATTTTGATTGATGAATCTCTACTGTGCTTGAAAAATGAATCAATAGTATTTCTCAATACTACTTAAACACAGTTTGATCTTGGTTTGATTATCACTCTTTTATGTTTCGATGATGTTTTAACTAGGGGCATATAAGTAGTTGTAAGTTTTCTTTGATTGATTCTCTATTGATGATTGTTATGTCTTCAAGTTACTACATGACGTCTATGCAAAGACAAAGAGTCGTAAGGACAGGGGCATAACATTTTCTTGGTTTTCTGTGTAGGGTGATTGTTCCAAATGATCCTATAAATTTCACCTAACTTGGATGTTTATGGTAAGAGTTGCCAACATGAGTGGATAGCCGCATATATCTTGATATTTGTTATGTGTAAACTACGGTGAGGTTGAAACAATCTCTTTGTCTATTTTCTAAATTCAAATTCTCACTAAGTTATACAAAGCATAATGTACCCAAGGATATGAATTTTCATGGTCATTTCAGGTCCAATATCTTACTTTACACAGATTCTGATATAGTAGAAGGAAGGTGACTAATTTGTTATCCTGGCTTCTATGCCTTGATGCCTAAGTCTATTTTTGATATTTCCTCCAATAAACATAGTATTCATACTTTCATGATATCAGTGAGTATTAGTGATTGTTGTACTATCAAGTGGTATCCATTCTGAAAAGTGCCCAATGATGATAAAAATGTTACAATATCTGCAAATCAGTGATAAGTCTTAAGATTCTGCATATAGCTGCATTTAGAGATTGCATGATGCATTTTTGAAAGAAACAAAAGCATAAGGAATTTGAGCTCAAAATGATTTCAATTTTCTTCTAAATCCAAGTTAATTACATAATCTATATTACTGATATCAATGATTCTTAAAATCTCTGATCTATCAGGAATGAAATTGAACTCACTTTTAAAACATGATTAACTTGGTACAAGTGTGTTTACTCTTAAAAAACACCCCCATTTCTCCACATCTTATTTTATTCACTTCTTCTAAAAACTCTGTTCTTTCTTTCCCTACACATTCCTGCAAGTGATACATCATTTCCAAAGAGGGATTTTATTTCTTTTTCCTTCGATTTTGTTCCCGAGGGGGCATGATCACACTATCATCAATCAAATATTTTATTGAAACAACATCAAAAATGACTTTGTTATCAAACAACTAGGGGCATGACAGTTTCCTTGACTAATTTGGAAATGTTGGATAGAAATCTTTGGTTCTCATAAGCTGGATATCTTATGTTCCCTCATTTTAAAAGATTCTTACTAAGCTCTTGGCAGCTTCATACTGACTTTTGGATGACCACCAAGTTTGGAATTAGTATTATCAATCTTTGGACGACAACCATGTTCAGAATTGGTATCTTTAAGATCTTTTATTGACCTTTGGATGAAAATCAAGTTCAAATTCAATTCTATCATCTTAGTTAAATCAAGAGCAAGACTGATCTCATCAGGCATTTCATTTGATTGTAAGCAAAATTCTCAATCTTTCTGAAGTCAACATCAAAAACTTTCTTTGAATCAATTTGTTGCTCGCACATCAATTCAAAGAGGGGCAAATGTAACCACATGGATTTGTTTTTCTCTGACTATAGACCCTATTTTCCCTAAGTGTGATCATACCCCCAATTATGTCCAGACAACTCTTTGATCGGCTAGCATAATTCATGCAAGTCAAATTTAATCTCCTAAGTGATTTAATCACTAAATTTTATTAATCACCTTAGCCAATCAAAACCAATCAATTCAATTCAAATCATTTCAAATCAAACCTGGCTAAGGTAATTAATTTAAAAGGAATTAAATATATCCCTATTATATCTAATCACTTGCAAAAACCCTATCTTCTAGCTTAAATTAATATAATTAATTGGCTATAGTCCTAATTAATTATCTAAAGTAATAAAAAGCTTAAATAATTAATATTCCTAGTTTTGAATGAATATATTAATTATAATTCATTTCATTAATATTCCCCTAAACCCCTAGCCTAACCTATCTCAACTACCTTAACCCTGGGTTCAAACCCATCCCAACCTATTCCCCCCATGCTAAGCCTAAGCCTAATCCTAATCTTAATTACATCTTAACCCACTTCCTAATGTTGTCACATTCCTAAATTTGTGATTAGGAACTCAACCCACCTGAGAAAGTCAACTTTCTCAAGCTTGACTCCCTCTAAATCCACCTTCTCAAGCTTGCTTCTTACACCCCCGCCATGCTTCTTAAATGCTCCCATTAATGAATTATTAATAGAGATTCCGCAAGCCCATGCCTCATGAATGCCTTTGGCATTTATGTCTCTTACACCTCATTAACGGGTTTTACAACTCCATTAATGACCCTTGTCCCCCCTCTCTCTCCTCATTTCTTCTATAAATAGAATGAGTTTTTGAGCTCAAAGAGGCCCTTAATTTTTGAATGTATTATTATAATGCCCTTAATTTTAGATTGAAAAGTATTGTTATGCTGTTAGGATTAACATAGATTCATGTTACATTTTTAGCCTCCATGTTTATGCATTGTTATAATCTTGATTTTTAGAGCTAGAATGCATGTTTATTGGATATCTTTCTTAGTTTTAATTGAATCTTTCATGCGAGGTTGTATGTCACTGAAAAAGGTATAATCTAAGGGCTATTATGTTATTTTCACACTCCTTCTAGTTAGAAAGAAATAGATCAATTTTAGTGGATTTACATGCTTTAATAACTCTATTTTCACTAATGCATTGACCTATTAAAGTGTTGTGTTGCAGGTCATAGGTGCACAATTTTACACATACAAAAGGTATCATTCTACTTATTTGGGATTTAATTAACAGCTCCATTCTAAAATATGTCAAGTTCTTTTACCCCCTTGCAGGCTTCCCACATGCACAAAAGTGTGATTTTGCACAATCCTGAAGGACTACTTGAGGAAGTGAAGATAAATTGCACACAATTTAGTCACTACAACCCATTAAAAAAGAGTGCGTTTATTTATAGTGGGTCAGATAGTATCACAGATTAAGCTATTGTCTCTCCCTTTGGGTCCTTCCCTCTCACCATCCTTGTTAGGATGTACTCGGGAGGCAGGCCCTCTAAAGCTCTAATTTAACTAGCATATATAGGAAAGCAAAAAATGAACTTAGTTCACCAAGTTTTGGAATTTGATTCACTTAAAAAGTGAAGAGAATATCCTTATTGTTGTTCTTCATTCCAAACACTTCAAAAAAACTTTTTTCTTTTTCAATCTCGTTACAAAGAGGTTCTTAGAAATTGAAATGTGTGGTTAATTTTCCTCCCTTTCTTTCTGCCACCCTAAACTCAACATGTTTGGATTTTTTATCAACTTCAAAAAGTTGAGAGCATATGCCTAATTTTTTGTTCAAGATGGACAATAATAGGGTTTTTCTTAATTATACTAAGTATAAATGAATTGCCACAAGTCAAGGGAAAGCAAGCTTGTTTCAAAAAGTGCCTCTTTTTTAGCTAGCAAAGCCTAGGTGATTTTTTGAGGTTTTTATGTTTTCTTTTCTTACTCACCTAGTGGCGATAGTTCCCACTCTAGCTCCACCAATAAGTTAGTCAACAAAAAGGAAACAAAGTGAAGAAAAACATGAAATCAAATTGAAAATGCAACTAAGTCCTTTTGATCAAATTTGCCAAAATCAAACTTAAGAACCTAAAGCATAAAATCAATTAAGACTAGGAAACTTCTTTTTGGATGCACTACTAACTTTTATGTAATGCTCATACAAATTTTATTCTAACTCTAAACTTTCCAAAAGATTTGCACTATGAATTTGTTTCAAGTATTTTGTTAGGATCCATACCTCTTTGTTTGGCCTTGTAACCCTCAATTCTGGCTTCTGTGCTTTCAAGTGTTGTTTCATCTGCAAAAAATAGAATAACAGGGAGTTAAAACAAAGAATATATCAATTGAAACTCAATAACATGCAACAAATTGTAGGCATCATATAACAACTAACAGGTGTTATTTAATTGTTACTACGCGGTATTTAAAACTTTGAAAGCAATATTTAAATCTTAACACATGACATTTAAAAAAGAATAGGCGTTAAAACAAAATTGACAGGCACTGCAAAAAATTTAAATTGCACTAAAAGATTGATCATAGGCTTTGACAGTGAGCTCGTAGGTGGTGTTTCTCGAGTTAGAAGAGATGATTTACACTCACAAGTGTCACACTTTATCTCACAGGTGGCAGAAGAATTTAGGAAAAAATAAGAAAGAATTTTTCAGGCATTACTTCTCTGTTGGCATGCATCATTAGATTGCTCATATGCGTAATTTCTCCTACAAACTGTAAAATTAGCACAAAATTGAAGGAAAAATACACAAAACTTGAAATAAACGAAGAATTGAGGCTCAAAGCCCCACAGTAGGTGTCATTTGTGTGTGAATAAAATACACCTTCATGAAATTAGTTTATTAGACTACAATTCTATTGAAAAATAATGGAAATTTAAGCTAAGAATTACAATTAAATTAATAAGCATCTCATGGCTCTCTATCTAAGCATGTTGATAAAGCTCTCTGCCTTAATCTCTATCAATGACAATCCTAGAATGATAATTTAATTAAGATAATTGCCTAAATCTAGCTCAATTCTCTCAAATCTTGATAAAATTGTATCCAAATGCACTCAAAATGATCTCCATGATGCAAAAATGTTATGATAATCTCAAAAAATGCTTAAATTTCTATAAAAATGACAAGAGGTTTAATGTTTTGCATTCAAATTTATAGGATCCTTAATTCTTTCAAAATGGCTTCTATTTATAGGATTTTCCCAAGTGTAGGGGTGGAGTTAATTGATCATAATTAAACCATGGTTGAGTGAGAGGCTTTCAAATAGTTTCAAATGAGGGGAGAATTTAAATGATTGTCTCAAAGGTTTGGACAAAGAGATAAATTTGAGTGATTAAGATTGAAAGTTCAAAATGAGTGATTGAGATTCAAATTTAGGAGTGATCCATGTGCTTTGTGTTCTTAATTCCCATTGGTTGCTCAAATTCATGTGGAAAGATATTAGGATTATTTAATTCAATCAATTAATTAAATTAGCCATGTAGGGATGAATAGGTTCAATTTGTTTTTTGATTTAAACTATACAATTAATTGATTAAAATCAATTATATTATTTTGTTTGTCCCTTTTAGGCTTATATTTGATTAAATCGATCAGATTTCCACAATCCATTGAATTTGAGCTTTGATTTATGGTTTTGATTTTGTATGTTTTTAAGAATCAATGTTTTGGATCACACTCCGTGATCCATCATCAAGATGTAAGAACAATAAGGAAGTGTAAAAATAAGTTGCAGACTGGGCTTCACTTAGAAGATAAAAGGATGGTTGGGATGAGAAAGGAGGTATGAAAACCAAGGGGGAAGAAAAGACTACCTAAGAACAAAAAAGAAAAGAAATACAAAATAATAATAATAATAA